>JAHWFP010227524.1:4060-14857 GCA_023313725.1 Lithobius niger
TAGTAAAGATTACATAAAATGCCCTGCTGACTCCTTAATGGGGTAATGGATGAAAGGTTGCAGAGAATGCCTTATAATGCCTTAATGGGCTAGTAAAGATTACATAAAATGCCCTGCTGACTCCTTAACGGGGTAATGGATGAATGGTTGCAGAGAATGCCTTGATAATGCCTTAATGGGCTAGTAAAGATTACATAAAATGCCCTGCTCTCCTTAGTGGTGTAATGGATGAAAGGTTACAGGAAATGCCTTGATAATGCCTTAATGGGCTATAGTAAAGATTACATAAAATGCCCTGCTGACTCCTTAATGGGGTAATGGATGAAAGGTTGCAGAGAATGCTCTGATGCCTATAGGGCTTATGGGTGAAAGGTAACATAAAATGCCCTGATGATGCCTTAACGGGCTAATGGGCAACAGGTGCATTAATTGTCACAAAGTTTGATTTGTGAACTTTCAAGACAAACTACGCAAAACAAATACGAAAAACTGTGAACAAAAAAAAAATGAAAGCAAAGTTAATAAAGGCGGAAATGCAAGTAATTGTTTCTGCACCAAACTGATTTTACTGTGCCTTCTTCCCCAATTACCGAACTCAAAGAGTCAAATACGATACGACATGAGAGAAATGGCATTTATAGCAATTGAGAAAATTCTGAAAATTCTGTTTCAACTTTTGAAAGACACTAAAATTGTTGAAAGATGAGTTGGTTTACTGGGTTCTGAGACACGTGAATCAACCCCGCCCCCATCTTGTACCCTTACCTGAATGCTAGTGCCCCATTTTGAACCGCAATTCCCTCCCGCATAATTTTTTTCATAAACAGTTAAGCAAAACTCGCCACCAAGCTTTCCATGCAGCCCAGCAGCGTGTTGTGAAAAAAAACCCGTTTAAATCGACTTAAGTAACCTAACAGCAACAGATCGGCAATACAGTAAATTTACACATAAAGTAAACGAAGTTTCGTTAGTAAACGAAATTAGTAAAAATAAATAAAAGTTTTTGAAGTAACGAAGTTTCGTAATGAGATCCGGCCTGCCTATCTGAACCGTTTACGGAAAAATATATACCTCCCGCCCCAACCAAAAGGGTTTCTGGGTGTGCCAATGTTGGATATTAAATTGTATACCGTTCTTGAGTGTAAAACCCCTTATTAACAGTAATCACACAAACTGGTTTTGTTTCATGCGTTTGTTTAATATTTTAGACATACAGTGAGAAATCCTGATCATTGCAATTATTCTTTTCTTTTTCACACTGTTGCTATTAGCCACATGTGTGAATCGATAGACAGATTTTATAAACATGACGGCTATTAGCATGGCATAAAGTGTCTATGCATCCACTTTTGCAATGAGGGGTTTCATTAGGTCTTTAGCACCCACCTCCCCTAACCTTTCGGCGAACATCTGAAGGTCTATGTATGCCTGCAAAAAAAAAATAATAATAATAATTCAGTCTTATGAAATGTTTCAGTACTGCAGGAGTCCGGCGCAGATTTCACAAACTGTGCAGCCAGACAAATTTATAAAATATACAGTTTCTTATATTTTGTTATCAAATTTAAAATGGCATACATACTTAGCGATGACGCCATCAGAGGACAAAAATAATGCAAACTAGCCATATCGTTTGCTTCGCTCACTCCATTGGCGTCGATCCATGCTTTCTGTAATTTCTTTAATTCCAGGAGCATCACAAAATCATGTACTGATTATTTCGACGCAAACTAATTACAATTATTGCTCACATTTCGTCCATCACACTCCTAAGCACGCCTGCATTTTTTATGACTGCTCACGATGTTGTAGTTTTATCAGTAACAGTTTGTTCAGGCATAATAAACTTTGCATGAAAAAACTCTGACGTCGTGAACAAACGTCCTGAGGGTCAAAATAAACTTTGACGTTATTTTTGCAGTGTTTTTTTGATTATTTGAGGTTCATAAAATCAAGTTACAGCGACAAAAACAGGCCTAATGGTTGCGCAATTAATTATCTTTAATTTAGTCCTACTCCCATCTTCGTAGTGCCTTGGTACAAGAGGAGTAGAGGTACACGCACGCACACACGCATATCATACGTTTTTAAGGATTTTTAGATAACACCTTTACCCTGGGTTCATTTGTAATTTCCAGCACATAATGTGTTTAATTGTACTCATTTACTTGTACAGGTCATTAACAATCTGTAAAATTGCATTACTACTTTAACAGACAAAAATATGCACGAAGATAAATAATTTGGCCCGAGTGTTACTCACAACTGTCCAAGGAATCTTTATCTAGACACACGCTAGTGTGTCGCTCCAAGTCAGGCAACAATCATCACAACAAACATGACATCAATTCAATTGTCGAGGTTGTAAACCATTGTAGCGCGGCGCCATAGCGTCAGTGTCTTTTATCTTGAAGCATAGTTGGGCACATTTCAGGTACTTGAGAAAAAATAATAATGCGGTTCAAAAGCTTAAATTGTGTTGAAATCAAGAGCAATGATCCACCTGACAAAAATTAACTCGTGTACGAATGCCAGCTAAGCTGCTTTCAATGCAAAATCTGACCCTCAATAACTTTGAAAATGTGTAACTAGCTAGCTACTAGCTAGCTAGCTAATTCTAGTCCGCTCATCCCCATGTTAATTTCCATAGGGTGATTATTCATCGATACCGAGATAACGGGAAGGCTTCCAGCTATGAAATTGGACGAATGGCTGCAGCACGATACGAACTGCGTACCTTTTTATGGTTTGGAGCCTAGGGGTGCAACGAGGATGGCGTGGGATGGCGCGTAAGTACGAAAATATTGTTAGAACTATTGTTAGTATTGTTGGCATCGTCTCTCATTGGACAGCCAAAGTTCGGACAATGACAACGTGTATACTGACGTGCGTGCATAGACACACACTAGTGTTAGTGTAGCAGGATAAATCTAAACAACGTTGCCAAAGAAATTGTATTCACGTCCAATTCACGAAAAATAAACCAACTCTAACAACAAAGCAAAATAAACAAAGCCAAAAACTGGTGAAGAGGCCACCAAGTTGAGAGTGTTTCGGCCCTTCAAAGGAGTGATATCAACACACCAAAACTAACGAAATAAAACAAATTATAGCAAAATTAAAACCAAACCAAAAACCTATAAAGAGGTGACCAAGTAGAGAATGGTTCCACCTATAGGCAATAGGTAGTAGAAAATTGTTGAAACCAATTTCTTATTGACGTGCCATTTTATTACACATCTTCACGGTAGTGGAGTTGAGTGTAATACACAATTTTTAAAAAAGGACTGATATCATATCAAAAACCAAAACTGGTAAAAGGAGCCGCCAAGTTCCGAATGGTTCGTCCCTTCAAAGGAGTGATATCAACACACCAAAACATTCGCCAACTTAATCGCACCGAATAATACTTTGGACGTTGAATGAAAACTTGAACATTGCTACCGAAAGTAGCAATGTTCTAGTTTTCATTTAACCTTCGAACTATTAAGCGGTGCGATTACCTTGGCGAATGTTTTGGTGTGTTGATATCACTCCTTTGAAGGGTCGAACCATTCGGAACTTGGCGGTCCCTTTTACCCGTTTTGGTTTTTGATATGATTACAAATTACCTTGGTTTACCATACGCTTCCCGCCTTACTATGTCACTTCCTTTCAGCCACCTCAAGCAAATGACTACGCAACTGTACACTGATGATTCCTTTGCCAACTGTATTAATAGTTTTAACAGACCAGATTATTTATCTACATACATGTTTTTTTTTTTTTTCCGATTAACGTAGTAAGGCAGTTGTATACAGGGCGGTAGCCAGCACCCCCGCAGCCCCCGCAGGTGCGGGGGTTTTTACCAGGCCGAGGAGGGCGAAGCGCAACTAGGCCTTCACAGTGTAATCTGCTATTAACGGAAGAGCATGGTTACTCTGCTTGGGAAAATAGTCATTTTGTTAGTAAGCGAAATAAAAATAGCCTGTTTCTGAATAAAGCTTACAGTTTACGATGAATTAATCATACATGTTTATAATTTCAATAAAATTTCATGCCTGACATGAAAATGACTAATTTATTTAAAAAGAAAGTCTGCTTCAGGAGACGAATAAAATTATTGAAATATGGTAGCCCACCCAAAAAAAAAACCTGCTAGCTTAGTAAAGAAAAAGTGTTGATTACTGCGTTGAAAAGAGATTTATGTGTATTTAAGCGCAGTAATGTGCGATGTGCGAGAACAAAAACGCATTACTTTTCTTAACGGTATTTAAAAAAAACAAAAAACAATTCGAATTGCTACAAAACGCCATTCTCGGCCGCATAGTCGAGGCGCACAGACACCTAAACTAATTCCACAGTTCATGTATGGTTACATTATGCACGACTAAAAAAAATGTTTTCAAATAACTTATATTCTCAACTAAGAAAATAAAATTCATAGGGAATGAGATTTTCTGTTTGTGGGGAAGGGGAGGGTGGGGGTGGGGGGTAGCTTGGTTTTAATTCTGGTGCAGGGGTATAACAAAAATTCCTGGCTACGGCCCTGGTTGTATAGGGTATTAATGACTTGCACAACTCAATGGGCATATTTAAAAACATTCTATCCTGGAAATTAAAAATGAAATTACCCAAATCTATAGTGAAATGAAAGGTGGAGTATGGATTATTTTTATCCTTTCACGAAGACATCGTAAAATATATGTACGATTTTTTAATTTGATGTTAAAATGTGTGGGCCACGTGTAGATTTTGTGTTACGAAACGTGCCTTATTGCTTACAATTCAAAATATTCATCGCTCTCCTGGAGAAAAATTGGTGGATAGAAACTAAAAAGCTTTTGCAGCGCTCCTTTGCTTTATCAAGCTTGCGAAGGTTGTTTTTCCAACAGCATGTAAAAAGCCAGTAAGTACTGAACATACAGTATGCATAGTGGAATGCGAGGTTTCGGGATTTTTCATCCCGTCTTCAAGCAAAGAGAAATTAGATTAGCTAAAAAGTCACATAAAATACACACACTTAAACGGTTTCACATTTCGAAGAGCAATTCCTCTTCCTCTTTGCTTGACAACGAGATGAAAAATCCCGAAACACTGCATTCCACTGAAGGTTGCTGGCTTTTTACATGATGATCATTTTCAGTGCTTTTTTCCTCCAACAATAAGGTTGTTGCTTCTTCTCGCCGATGGGTGTTGACCGTCTTCTCGGGATATTTAGCCGTAGAAGAGTGAGGTCTGCTGCAAGAAGCGCCCAAAGCAAATAAATTTCTTCGTTGTTTTTTAGATTTTACTTATTGTGCTTCATTTGATTTTCAATAAAATATAACAAAAAATAAAATAAAATAAACATTGCTGAAGGACGTTGATAATAGTCATCTTTTCTTTGTGCTGTTAGCTTTATTTGATTCGTGGGTATACAGTCCATATATGTAATTTCCGTATTCACTAGCAGTAGTTGTGGAGGGTTGCAGTTAACACTGAAAAACAGCGCTAAATCTCCGAGTTGAGTTAAACACGTAAGCAAAACAAGCAAGATCTGGCTACTACCCCCTAAATTCCTTGGCTACCGTGGCTGTACTACCAGGGATTTTATTTTAGCCCCATTATTTCATGGGTCCATACCCAGAGAAATCTCCCATCCGCTTGTCTGGCTTAGATCGCAGTGCTCTGGCTCTGCATACCTCGTTTTTCGTTCTTCGTCGACGTAATAAGCCACTTTTGAAACTTAGGACGTACACTCTGAAAACGCTATGTACTGGGTGTATGTACAGGTTTCTGTGTACCAGCTCAGCCTCCACGTAAACAGTGTACTAGCCGCGCACAGTACTGGTAGCACACAGTCTCTGTAAGACATACAGTAACTGCCAGTGCAAAGTTCGTGTCGAAGCTGAGCTTATACACAGTGCTACTGTCATTGCGCAGATTTTTACAGTAGAGTGTACGCTCTGGCATGCGACGGTGTAATCCTTTAAACCCACCATACTGTTGTGGGAAGCAACACAAAATTCTGAGGGGGTCACTGGGACTCCCTCATTTGCTAACGTAATTTTTAAAGTAAATTTTCAAAACCGAGACGGAGTCTTCATTAGACAAAAACCAACCAACTGATGGCGCAGCGATGCTTGCCACATGAGTTAGGCTGTGGTTTTACCTAGAGAAGATTCCTTCTAGATACTGAAAATTTACGGAATAAATGACTTGAACAAATGAGGAATTTGCAGTGTCCACCGATAATTTTTGTGCTAATTTAACCCAACCTAGTTGCGGATGTGGATGCGTAAAAATACAGGCAAGCCAAATGCATCAGTCAGTGTTTGGTACAGTCAGAAACTAATAAATACACACTCTTTCGTAGCAGCCATATCCCATCTCGACCACATGAATAAACGCGTGGTATTGGCTGGCCGTCAATGACGTTGCCGAAGTGCCAGCTGACCGCACAACATGGCCGCCAAACGAGTGTCTAATCAGGGGGTCGCAACTCTGCTAGAAGCAATGCATTCCCAAACTTCGCAGTCTACCTTCCTACCAACGCTTGGTCGACGTCAATAACGTCAACACGGCGCCAGCCAACATCCGGTTCTCGTCTGAATGAGATCTGATGAGATTAGCCGAATGCCAATCCTACAATATATTTATTTATATATTTTATTAAAAAAAAATTATCGTAACCGCTCTTATAAAGAGTATGACAACAACTTCAGATTAAAACAACAATTTCACGAATCTCATTCAGGCCAGAGCAGAGGCGAGTGCGAGCAGGGGGTAGCAACTGTACTGGAAACAATGCATTAAAACCTTCGCAATCTGCCTTCCATCCAACGCTTGGCCGACATCAATAACGATAACATGACGCCAGCCAACTTCCGGTTATCTTCTGAATGAGATCTGATGAGATTCGCCAAAGGCCAATCCTGCAATATATTTATTTATTTATTTTATTTACAAAATTGTTGTAACCCCTATAAAAAGCATAACAGCAATTTCAGATTAAAACAACAATTTTGCGAATCACATTCAGGCAAGAAGAATATGGCGGCGCCTCGCCTTTGCATTCTCGCAGCTAGAACTCAATCGCGATGGCAAAGGTGACATTGCCATGGTAACAACGTTAAATGGATTAGCTAAATCCGACATCGTTTGAGTAAATACTTGCAGTCTTATAATCCGTGCCAATAATATAAGGAATTCCTCATGACGAAACAATTTTCCCAAACGCTGCTGAACTCAAGTTATTTGTTGTTTTCGTTGCGAGGCGGCAGACATAAAACCGCCGCCATGTTGGAATTTGAGGTGATTTCTAGCTTTTAGCTGCGAGAATGCAAAAGCGAGTGGTTGCATAAACGTGCCCTTAATGTACCCCTTTCACGCCTGTCTCGTCTCTGCTCTCGCCTGAATGAGATTCGTGAAATTGCTGTTTTAATTTGAAATTGCTGTTATGCTCTTTGTAGAGGGTTACAATAATTTTGTAATTAAAATAAATAAATAAAACTATTGTAGGATTACCATATTGCGGTTTACATATATCGTTTTAGAGATCATTTCTGTCGTAATTGGGCGATTCAGGTAATTATGTATTGAGCAGATTACCAAAAAATGTGAAAACACTGTATCTTAAAAATTATGCAAAAATCTATTTCTAAAATCGAACAGCTATTGGAAAATTAGTGCAAACTTTTTTTCTGTGTTAGGATAAATTTGAAAAGAGTATCACAGTGTTAAGGGCGCGTTTATGCAACGACTCGCCTTTGCATTCTCGCAGCTAGAAGCTAGAAATCACCTGAAATTCCAACATGGCGGTGGTTTCAGTTCTCCCGCCTCGCAACGAAAACAGTCAATAAAGCGAGTTCAGATGCGACCGGGAAAATTGTTTCGTAAGGAGGAATTCTTTATCTCATTGTCACAAATTATAAGACTGCAAGTATTTAATCAAATGATGTCGGATTTAGCTGATCCAGGTAGCGTTGTTACCATAGCAATTACACATTTGCCATTGCGATTAATTTCTAGCTGCGACAATGCAAATTAGGCGAGTCATTGCATAAACGCACCCTAACTGTAGCCATGCGTGTTTTTCTCTACCGTCGGTCTTGTGCTTCTCGAACATTGTGTATCCCATGCCAATCATTATGGCGGCTGCCATCCCATAATCTCAAAGCGGAGGCATCGATGATGGCTGCGCCTTATGCCGTGAACCTGCTAGTCCGGTAAACCCAGTTTACCATATATCGTCCTAGGTGCGAGAACTGGGTACAACTGGGTACATATAAAAAAATTTGGCGGCGCCTGGTTGTATTCCGTTCTCACCTTTGCTCTCGCCTAAATGAGATTCGTGAAATTGTTGTTTTAATGTGAAATTGTTGTCACGCTTTTTATAGGGGGGGGGGGGGGGTTACAAAAAATTTGTAAATGAAACAAATAAATAAAAATATTGTAGGATTACCATATTGCAGTTTACCAGATATCGTCCTGGGATACACAGTTCAGCCCGCATGCTTGAACAGTTCTTTTTGTGCCGTGCTCGCAGTATGAGTCACTGCTAGAAGAATCTGAGTAGAGGAATCAGATTGAGCAATACCGTGCCCCAACCCTCCGAAAAAAGCATTATTCACTGCCTTGCCATATATCGGATTGCCACTAAGAATTTAGAAACAAACCCTACGTGTAGTCTTATTCTACTGTATAAAATCATTTAATTTGTGGGCGGACGAAATTGTAAAATTAAGGAAACCTCCTGAGAGATCGCTTCCGACAAGGACACGTTAAAAACGATATTTAATTTTCAACCAGTATATTGCAGGTCTTGGTCACAATAAAAGCCATTTACAAGACAAAAACGGGGGGAAAAAACTGTATCAGCACAGTACTGCTGGCATAACCAGACCCGCCATCTTGAAAGCAAGGCCAGCAGAGATAGTAGCTGCGTTCCTCGCTTCACTCCAGGCCCGTCAGCTAACTTCTGTTTAGTGACAGACACGCTAGGAGTCGTCCAGTACCGTACGGATTGAGAACCCAAAGGAATTTGTATCTAGATAAGTGAATGCGTGAAAAGCCCTCAATATGCGCCAGATCTCGCAATATGATCGTTACCTTTACGTGTTTAAAGTTGCAGCACCCGTCCTGTGGCGCTGCCATTATCAAGGTCAGTGGTAGCTACAATACCGATCAAGTTTTGGACTTACTACAATCAACTGCAAGACCAACTCATTATTACCAACAATTCGGCCATGTTAAAACCATTTTGTGAACCAACTTCATTGTAACAACAGTCCCTTTGCACTATTTGTAACCCACACCATTGTATCAAGGGCGTGGAGGTCTAGGTGATTTGATGGCCCGTGCGCCCATGGCTGGGTGCAGGCATTCCAATTTCGACTCCCCAACTGGTCAACATCACTTTTGGGATCTCAACTTAGAAATTGCCCCCGAAATTCACCAAATTTGCCATGCCCGGAAACCTACGGCTGTAGCCATCAAGTCACAAGCCACCAAGCCCCGTGAATCAAGGCGAGCAACTACAACATCTTTACGAAACTGGACCACTGCGTTGGCTGGCTTTCTAACATCATGTGAATGGACATCATTAGGCTAATTCTCCGTTAGGCTGAAACGAGGTTGAGGGGATGAATCTCACCTAGTTTCGCTTCAAAGTTTAAAGCATAAATTTTGTTCAGATTCCATTCCTCATGCCGTACGGTACTGGACGACTCCTGGCGTGTCTGTCACTAACTAATACGGAAGGGCACAAAGCTGACGGGCCTGGAGTGGAGCGACGAACGCAGCTACTATCTCAGCTGGCCTTGCTTGAAAGTGATGACTTCTAGGTGGCGGGTCTGGTTATGCCAGCAGTACTATGCTGACACCGTTTTTTTCTTCTTTTGTTTATTTCATTTTTATCTTGTAATTGGCTTTTATTGTGACCGAGACCAGCAATATACTGGTTGAAAATTAAATATCATTTTTAACATGTCTTTGTCGGAATAGACCTGTCAGGAGGTTTCCATATTTTTACTTATTCCACTGAAAGGTTAGGTACATTAAAACATGGTCTCTTAAAAATGAAAAAAAATAAAATCTTAAAATTTTATCTCACCACTGAGGGCTTGTCTTCAGCTTCGGCGAACTCCGCGCAAAGGTCGTCGCGAATCTTCTGCAGAGCAACCTTATTTGCTGCGTCCGATTTTGCTTTTTCATCGATGGCCTTCACAACGCTGTCAAGCACTGGTTGAATCTTACTCTTTAAACCATCGCCCACTTTAGAGTTGAGTGGGCATGGCTTGCCACCGCTTCCACCTACAATTGCAGAAATGCAGCTCTGGGTGGAATGCACAATCACCAGAATCAACAGAAACGGGAAAACGAATGTCGCCGACATCTTGTTCGTAAAGCCTGACCTGGAATGTACAGTTCCGGTCAAAAAAAACGCCTTCGTTATACGGAAGACGTTGCAGGATGAATGGGTGTGATTCATTGGGCTTCTACTCTAAACGAAAATGTTGATATCTCGAAAACTGCCGGACAGAATTGAATGAAACAAAAACAGGGTTGCTTATTATGATATCTGCTACATTTCTACACGTATTACACGCATTGGTAAGTCGCCAAATATAATTGGCCGAGCGAGCAACACGAGTTGATATATTATTAAATCTCATAAACTACTAGATAGAATTGAATAAAACAAAAATTGGATTGCTTATTATGATATCTGCTATAGTTCTATACGTATTACATGCAAAATTAAGCAGTAAAATACAATTGGCCGAGAGAGCAACTCCGGGTTGATATCTAATGATATCTCAAAAACTACTGGAC
>JAHWFP010227525.1:0-23972 GCA_023313725.1 Lithobius niger
GTTCGAATCCGGGTCATGCCACTCCGACGAAACGTAAGTGCATAAAGGTGGCTTACTGAACTACGTTATTTCTAGTGTATGATTTTCGCTGTTGGCTTATTTTCAATTTTCCTTAATATCATTTCCCGCGATTTATGTCTATTTATTTATGTAGTATTTTTAACACATACTGTGTCTCGTATTTTAGAATAAAAAGAAAGACGAGTAGTCACTTGCCTAATAGTCTTAGTTATATTCTATGGCTAAAATGTAATATGTATCATTTTACTCTTTAGTAAACTTAGTGAAACATCTACCAACTCATGATAGGTAAAAATCAGTAGTATAAAGAAGGGGAGCATTCTAATTTACAACATATGCCCAGCTAGACCCAGAGCCATAGATCTTACTTTCTTTCAATTTACAATGTGGTTAGTGTTTATTTCTCGCCTGTTGCTGGCTTATTTGGCGAAAATCACGAAAATGGTGGACGTACCTCTTCTTACAGGTCCATCCATATCCTTCACTTCTAGCACAAAAGGCAGGAGGACTAGTTCTAGTAAGATAAGTAGTTGTTTGAATTTTATTTTCAATTTACGTCAATAGGTGGGGTTCCTGTTCATCAAAAGGACCACATTATTTTTTATATTATGAAATGTTAAAAATTAGTCGTGTAATGAAAGGAAATTAAATAAGGGAAATAAAAAAGGGAATTTTTTTTGGCACAGGGAAAAAAAGGAAAATATTATTTTTACTCAGGGAAATTCTATAAGTGAGAAGTGGAAGCACTGCTTGGCACTCCCGTAATGTCGCCTTTAACAACTTAATTTCACCCCCCCCCCCCAAAAAAAAAAAGATAATAGTGTTGGGGGAAGCGTAAAAATAATCAGTTCCCTCTCCAGAAAAATAATTCTAGCTATTTTAGTCTTGTCCCATCCTGTGTTCTAGCAGGTGTGATTAGCGTTCTAGTGCTCCCCTGAAATTATGAAACCCTCGGTGGCAAAATTATCAAAGCCTTCAACTTGGTGTACTCACTTCCGGTACTACTCCCTTTTCAATACGTTCTATCATTCTCTCTTTTATTACATTCCGATCACTGTCAATCTAGATTGGAAACAAAAGAATAAATCAGGTATTATACATCCATACACTATATTTCATCCTTCTTTTATATAAATACAAGATCCAAACAAACACCTACAGCAAACCTCAACATGAATGATAAGCGATTTCAACAGGTATAAAGTTAAAAAACACCCGCAACATGCGAAGAGCAGTGTAGAGCCAGTAAAGGTGCAACAACAGCGATATAGGTTTATTGGAACTGTAGCCCGAAGCTAAGCGCCCGCCTTAGCTAACTTGTTCCCCATGCACAGAAACTCTCCATGAATGTGATGACTAATCCACAATTTATCCCCATCCTCTACTCACTGCAATTCGGGCAATTCGTCAAGGATGTCTATCACTTCTACTCTTGTCCTCCACTGTGCAAAATTACTCACAATCAGATTTCCTGAAACGGACCAGTTATGGCCACAAGAAAGCGTATTTTAACGATGCGCTTTGAAATGCGCATCAAAAAACGACAACTGTTTATAAGACGCAAAACCGCGATTAGAGCCAATGCGCTAGCGAAGGCGATTCGGCCAGCTACGATCAAACAACCCTTCCTACCTGCCCTCCCTTAGGAAAACAGTGGGCACGTTCCATGCTGCTATACCCCCTGCATGTAGTAAACTAGGTCAGGTTAGATGCAAGTAACCAAACGTAATGGAGTCTTATTGGTCTTCCTACTCATGTACACTTATTTTCAGTTCATTTGCCGAAAATTCGAGTAGTACCAGCACAAATTACGCGGGCGCCCGTAACTGTGTCCGCCGTCTTTACCAGGCATTCGCCAACGTCCCAATGCGATTGCGACTGTTTACGTGAATAAAGACGATGCGATTCAGACTGCTGATCCCCTCCGTGAAGAGCATTGGGAGAAAGCGCCACGAACTGGTGTTTACAAGACCCATGGAGGCGACACGCACGCGATGCGCATCCCTCTGAAATGCTTCGAAGTGGCCATGTAAACGTAGTGATTTTCACTCGTGACTACCACTGTGCACAAATAGTCATTATTCAGGAGACTCACACAATCACTACGTTTACATGTTCACAAGAAATCGCATTTAGCGATGCGCTTTTAAATGCGCATCAAAAAACGGCACCTGTTTACAAGACGAAAGATAGCGAATAGGGCCAATCCGCTTAGGAAGGCGATTCGACCAGTGCGATTGGAAAACCCTTTCTTCCTGCCCTCCCTTTGGTGAAGAGTGAGCAAGTCCCACGCTGCTCTACCCCCTGCATGTTGTAAACTAGGTCAACTTAGATCCAAGTAACCAAATGTAATCAAAACTTAGTGGTCTTCCTAGTTATGCACACTCCTTTTCAGTTTATTTACTTAAAATTCGAATGGCACCAGCACAAATTACGTGGGTGCCGTAACTGTGTCCGCCATCTTTGCCGTGCTTTCTCCAATGGCGCAATGCGATTGCAAGTGTTTACATGCACAAAGACGATGCGATGCAGACTCTCAAACCACCTCCGTGAAGCGTATTGGGGGAAAACGCCACGAACAGAGAAAGCGACAGGAACGGGTGTTTACAAGACCCACGGAAGCGACACGGACGCGATGCGCATCCCGCTGAAGCGCTTCGAAGTGGTCATGTAAACGTAGTGAATGAAAGGTAGAACGGCGAGGCGGAGGGTAACAGAGTCATACAGGTATCCCTGTCACTGGCACAAATCTTGACACGGCATACAAACGACAGTCGTCTTCACCTCTTTCCTCAGTGCACAAAAGCACGTCCAGAGGTCGTTATCCCGAACCCAATGTCCATGATTAACTGACAACATCACAGCTCTCTCAAGAATAAAGTACGCTTAACAACTGGTGTATCTAACACGTTATAAAATCTTAAACTTCCGAGGCACACGTGCTCTTCCTCAGGCAGGACACACAGACGGACAGACCAAGAGGCCAGAGATATACAGACCAAGCCAATGGCTAAACTCTAAGGAAAATCGAAAGTGTGCCTTAGAAATTTAGGGTTTTAATTGTTAAATGTCCATGCAAGTGAAGATGATCCAGGGTTCAATCCTTGAAAGTACTTGAATTACTTGAAAGTACTTGAATTATTGAATTAGGGTTTTAATTGTTAAATATCCATGCAAGTGAAGATGGTCCAGGGTTCACACCTTGAAAGTACTTGAATTACTTGAAAGTACATGAATAAGGATTTTAATTGTTAAATGTCCATCTAAGTGATGATGATGCAACGTTCACACCTTGAAAGTACTTGAATTACTTGAAAGTTCTTGAATTAGGGTTTAATTGTTGAATGTCCATCCAAGTGATGATGATCCAAGGTTCACACCTTGAAGTGCTTGAATTATTGTTTTAATTGTTAAAAATCCTTGCAAGTGAAAATGATCCAGACTTCACACCTTTTAAGTGCTTGAATTGCTTGAAAGTACTTGAGTTAGGGTTTTTAATTGTTAAATATCCATGCAAGTGAAGATGATCCAAAGTTCACAACTTGAAAGAACTTGAAAGTACTTGAATTAGGGTTTTAATTGTTAAATATCCATGCAAGTGAAGATGATCCAGGGTTCGCACCTTGCTTGAAAGTACTTGAATTTTTAGCTGAACTTCGCAAGACCTGAATAGTGCATAGCCTCGTTGAATTTCGTGTAAATTTCGGTTATTTTTCTTGAATTTGCATGAATCTAAAGAATAGCCTTGTTTTCTTTGAAGCTTGGTTTGGCGAAAGAAAAAGGCCTCAGCTCAAATTTCAACGAACAACAAAAAATATAAAAAACTTGTGGCTTTCCATGAAACTAAGAAAAGTTTGAGCACGGATACTGAATGCCTTGTAGCTGGAGCAGAGCAGGCTGCTACGATGGATATTCGTGAGTATAGGATGACCTATAGGTTTGGTTTGGTTGAGACGATTCCCCCCACCGCCTCCACCAGCAGCACATAAAAAAGGGTCTTAGTTGAGCGTACAAATTATGGTATTTTAGCTTTGTACTTAGATCCAGGGTAGATAAGTAGGTAGTGGCGCTTTCTGAAAACAGGGCCCAAAAAGAGACCTGCTTTCACCAACGGCACCAGAAGGCAGCACTCGTCTGGTCCGCGTTCCAGCCGAAATGTGCAATAAAATGTGGCAGCGTCGTTGCCATAGTAACCATTGTAATAGCGACAATACCTGCGGAAATAGACGAAAATCTCGTGCGTCAGCAACATCCGTAGTTGAAGAACTTATTCTGTGTTCGATTTAAACTGTATATAGATCTTTAAAATAACCATAAAGCACGTATGAAGCTTCAGCCTGAACGGGCGAAGCGCACGCTCGCTGGGCGTTCTCGGAACACAAAACCATGCGTTAAAGTTAGCTCCGCTCGTAACGACAACCCGTTTAAAAATTGAATGTTGGATTAAAAAAATTAAAACGATCAGCCAGTTCTGATCTTTCTTAAAATGATTTTAATGTCCTAATCTGAATTATGGTATATTTTAAACGATTAATTTTGTATTCTTACCGTTATCAATTTGTTTTAGTGACGCTAAATAGTTTTGAACCCCATGATGCTTTGCGCTTCCGTTACTTGGCGACAGCGCCCTCTGGCGGTAAATCTCTGAAAGCAGGTACTTCTTTGGGACCAAATGTTTACCATTGTGAGAGAAAGAGCGGCACTACCTATTTAATCTACCCTGCTTAGATCTGAGAAGAGCATTGACAATTCTCGAAACTTCATCGTTTTAATCAACTTTTTGCGTGTTTTGTGGCACGTTGTTATGACGTCGCTGTTTTGTCGCGTGCCGTTATTTTATAGCTGTTCTGACGGGATACCGTCGTGGTCAAGTCCAGCTCGTTGTCAGAACGAAATGGCAACGGTAGCCGTGAAATCGAGCCGTTGGGCTATTTTATAATGTAACTTCTGTCCGTACCGTTAGCCGTTCGGCTACCGGGTGGTGTCAGAATGGACGTTAAGGCTCCTGAAACCTCAGAGCAACCACGGCGATGCTCCGAGATTTGAGTTAAATTCCACCAGCGTTAGAAAGTGCTTAGACAATTTGTCGTTGCACTTTTATCAAAAGTAGAGCTTATGGATTTCAATTTGATCTGCTTGCATGTTAGATTTTCTTTGTTTTATTCAGTCTCCTGTCATTTTCGAGGTATTCCACTTGGCTAATTATATCGTGTGACCTTAAAAGGACATAAATCCTTCCGGTATATCGTGCGACCCGATGAGATAGCGTTTGCAACATTTACCAGGTTGGAGGTAATGTCGCGAAATCACCTCGCACGCAAGAAAAAACGAGAAAATGGATGTTTTGGCAACATTTACATACGTTTGAACTAATGTCGCAAAACTGAGTCATGCAGGAAAGTCAACAGGGATTCGTGCCCCTTTAACTACAACACCCAGCAAACCACCAATTGCATTGTACTATAGCGCCGTTCAGGCTTTACAGCAAGTACATAATACACAAGGTATCAAAAAATTACTAGTAGTAACAAGTATTTGCACGTTAAGTAACAAGTAGTAAACAAAAAAGTTTGTGCAAATAAATAACAATAGATTAGCAGCAATAAAAAATCATATGATTCTTGGCATCAGGCGTTCATAGTTGTGTTTGTTTTTTACTCATCTTTCTTTCATCCCCATTGTTCCTTTACCCTCCGGTTTTTTTTAATAGAGGTAATAATAAATATGTCATACCTAATAGCGTAGAAAAAAAATACTAATATGGTATACAAACACATGTACTATTCACAGTTAATAAAATAAAGACTAGTTAATATTTCAGTTATGTCATCCAATAAAAGTAGAGAAATAGCAAGGAAATGAAAACTTGGCAAGCCAAAAGGTTCCACAAATTAGAGTTTGAGCTGAATCCTTCGTTGTAAGTTGCCAGTTTGTGTTTAAGGGCGGGGCGTCGGACGAACGTCTAACTGGAAAATCGTCTAATGGGATAATTGTCTAATATCAGCATAAATAAAAAAATCTGGAAAATCGTCTAAACGGAATATCGTCTAATGGAAAATCATCTAAACGGAATATCGTGTATTGGATAATCGTATAATGGATAAACGTCTAACTGGATAACCGTCTAACTGCGTTTTCTGATGTTATATGTATAGCCGCAGCGAGCGCAGCAGCGCGAGCGAGGCAGGAACATTAGAGGATTTTCTATTATACGAATTTCCAGTTAGACGATTTTCCATTATACGAATTTCCTGTTAGACGACTTTCCGTTATATTGAAATACGGTGTATGTTCTTCCAATTATGCGATTTTCCAGTTAGACGATTATCCCTCGCCCCCTATAGGGCTACATAAGTGTCTAAGCCGTTTTTAAAAGCGTTGATGCTGGAAGCATTAATAACTTGTTCCGGAAGAGAATTCCAAATGGATATGAGCCTATATGTAAAGAATCCTTTGGTACGGATTTTTTTTTTTTTTTGATAGCAGGTCTTACGATTTTAAGGGAATAATCACTAGTTACAGAGGTTGAGTTCATGTCGAACAACTGTTTGAGAGTATGGTCGCCGAAATCAAATTTTAGAATTTTGAATAAAGTTAAGATGTTGCCTCTGGTTAACCTTCACCAAAGTGAATGTAATTTTAGATGTTTAAGTCTCTTGTTGTATGCAGGAATTTGCAGCCTTCTGGTAGTGCAACAATAAACGATTATTAGTCAGTATTTTTGCAAATACTTCATTAAACATATAAACGTTTTTCTGGAAGGGAAGTTAGAGTTAACGCAATTATAACTGTGGCACAACTGTGGCACAGTGTGGCGTTTTCAGTCTACCTGGTGTGCGTGTGATTAGGATGGAAAATCCCCAGACATAACTAGCTTAAAACTTGTAAATACCGACGAACACATTGATTCTGATGTTATTTCTGAATTTGAACAATCAGATAGATTTTAAAATTGTAAATCTGCAGCTGTACTATCATTGGACAGTGTGGTTGATTGTACTAATAATCCATAATTCAGAATCGGTATTAAACTAATGAAGTGTTGTAAAAAAAAAAAAAAAAAAGGCTCCGTGTTAAATAAGAAAATTGCCGCGAGATTCAGTTCCAGTGCAGCGAGAGTTCTAGTGCAACACAGCTCAAAGAATTTTGCTGAAAACGTGCAAAACTGTTCGGGCCCGTGATCCGGACCCTCCCTCAAAAATGCGGCGGATTCAAGATAAAGCAAGTGTATCCTTTGAAAAATACTAATGTGATGTAGCTGAGAATTTGAGAACAAATTATTTTGTGGACTGTTAATGGTTGCAGTGCTGTTTACGTTTGTTGAGGATACACGGCACCGAGTTCAACCATCCCTCCAGGGCCGTAACAAAGTAGTTTGGCGCCCGGGGGCAAAGCACAGAAATGGCGCCCCTTCCCGTACACCGCAAAAGTAGAAATGCTAACTATTGTATATCATCATCGTAGCACAGAAATGGCGCCCCTTCCCATACACCGCGAAAGTACAGAAATGGTGCCCCTTCCCATACACTGCGAAAGTAGAAATGCTACCCATACACTGCGAAAGTAGAAATGCTAACTATTGTATATCATCATCCTAGAAGGATGTCCAACAGCAACAAACTACCTCGAGGCCATTGTTTGTCACTATAAGAAGATAATTATTCGAATATTCGTTCAAAATTCAAAAACTATCGTTTTTTATTTACTGTGTCTCGCTAGCGTTTTTAATTGTTTGGCGCCCCCCAAAACTCAAACTTGGGGGGGGGGGGCACCCCTGCCTCCCCGTACTTTACGGCCCTACATCCCTCGGCATGGGGTGTTCCTGTTGTGTCGCGAATCTTGGGGTGTTTACCACATTATCGGTTAACCTATATTACTGCACCAGTTAGCTTTTAGAAGCCTAACAGTTATACGACAACACTTTGTCAACAGTTAGGGCACACCAAAATTCGACAAAACGTCGTTGCAAGACGAAACGTCCCGCGACGTTGCATCAGGTGGAGAGACCCTCGTCGCACGAAACTGGAAGGAGCTTCGCTTTGTGGTCGTGAGACGCCTAAAGACGCCTAAGTCTCACGACAACGTCGCATCCGGTGTGTGGCACTCAGCTCATTCCTATGGTTTTGGAGATGTCTGCAGCAAACTGAGACAGGTTTCGACAAAATGTCCTGTCGTGCGACGTTTTGTCGATTTTGGTGAGCGCTCATCCTTAACACACACCATTAAATCAACGAGTTGAAATTTACGCACACTGCAATGCTATTAGCTTGCATAGGACAAAATGCCACCAGCCGGCAGAGCTAGTGCATGTAAATATTATAACCTCACCCAATATACTTGTTTTTTGTTCATTAAAAAAACATTAAAGCAACTAACGGAATCTAAAACCGTGGTAAACCTTTTCTTGTTCCCATCCTGTTTCGATTTTTGCGGTTCAGTTAAGGCCGCCCGCGCACTGAGCGACTTGTTTCGTTTTTGTTTTCTGATCTAAATATAGACTTACCCAATCGGGATCTTTTTTGCGTCTGAAGCACTCTGAGAATGCTTCGGTATGTTTCTGAAAGGATAGACAAAAAAAAATTGAAAATCTTCATTTAAGTGCAGCATTAAGGCTTGTTCACACTACAGCTCGTAACGTAAATTTTCTCGCTCAATAGCTCTACCCATAGTTAATACTAAATTCACTGGTTGATTCTCGCCTTTACCGAAGCATGTAGCTTTCGAGTTTTCTAGACCTAGTAATCTGGGCAATAATAAAGACGGAGATGCTCTCTTCATGGCTCACAACACAACGTACAATACACGTGACATGACGGTTTCAATTTATGAAACAAGTAAACTATTCCTATTACAGTACAAAAAGGCTGACGGTTTTCTGAATGCCAGCATCCGATTGTTATGTTTTCGATTCCCAAAACCCGAAATGGACGTCATGTTTAATTTTGAATTCGTGCTGCAAGATGCTACGTATTCGACCGTCGTTTGATCACCACTGAAGTTGTTTTTTGTGTACGAGAGTTCTGTGTAGCCGTGTTTAGAATTATTGTTGTACTTTAAAGTTTTTTATAATAAATTAGTAGAATGCTTAAGACCCTGAAGGTTTTTTTCAGAAGGGTTTCCGCCCCAGTAAATTGTCCCACTGAGACTAGGTTGAAAAATCAATCGAGGCTGAGCTTAAATTTCCTTATCCAGCCTTTACCAAGAACGGGGTGGCGTTTAAAACTTCATGATGAAATTCCCTGATTTTTCCCGATTTTTCAGACCAATTCTGACATTTCTCCCTGATTTTTTTTCGGTCGAAGGAAGGTGCAGCACAGGACGGAAATTGATTTTTTTTTTTTTTTTCACATTTCACTAAACTCTCCATAACTGCATCACATTGTTTTGCTAAATCAAAAATTGTATTGCCATTAACTGGTATTTGTAAACAGTACAAAATTTTCTGAATAAAACTAGCAACGTACTTTGCACGTTAATGTCCCATATTACTTAGGCCTAAGGCGTTTTCGCTTTATCATAAATGAAACAAAAAGGATATGGATTTTTACTGAAATAAAGTGAAAGTTTAACAAGTAAAAAGTGAAATCCGAATGAGCTATTCTTTGAAGATAAAAAGACTTCGCGGAAAATGTTGAAATTCCCTGGCCTTCTGTGTGTGTTTATGAAATTCCATGATTTTTTCCTGAATTTTCCACACTTGATAAATTCCCTGAATTTCCCTGGTTTTCCAGGAAGAACCCCACTCTGAAGAAGGGCTCGTGGATTCCCTGGCGCAATAGCAGCACTCAAGAGTTTAAGTTGGTGGCGTAACTTATCATTTAATTAGTTTATTCCTAGAGGTTGAACAACATCATCGACCCAAGACTTATATGATATGATATGATATGATATGATAGGTTTATTTACAGATAACAGCAATAGGGTGCAGGTGTGGTTTTGTTAAACCACTTATACTCCCCACGAATTATTATGGACGGTCATACATAATTACACAATAGGATTAGGTATACAGATCAATCTTGTTGGCAGTTAAGTTATAATCTTAACCCATAAAACGGTAGTTGCCACTCTTTTGCCAGTGCTGGCCCAAATATGCTTTAAACAATGCTTTAACAATGATAAAAACAATAATATCTTTTCCGGCAGAAAAAGAAAAAGAATTTATCGAGGAAACAATGCAGAAGCAATGGTGTAACAATAATGTTACAAACAACAATGTCTTTACAAACATACCTAAAAAGACTGGTCTTTAACCCTTTGTTGCCCATTGGTACTTCCGGTTTGGTACTTCCCATTGGTACTTCCGGTTTGTATTAGGCACTAAAAGAACCTCCCAAATTTTTATTTTATTTATAATTTTGTAACAAAAAAATACAGCATGTCTACATGTGTGGACATTGGGCATATGAAGATGTCCCAAGGGAAAATAAAATTTGCTTCTTTACCTGCCTGCCTACGTTATACTGTACTTAAATAACGCCACGTTAGTTTCTAAAGCATGAGGTAACCTAACCTTGCATTTAGAACACTGAAAACACGTTTTGCTTTTACTAGTAGGATATTTGTGCCACTTTCTCCAGAACTTCCAACTGGAATATTCTTACGTTTATCAGTGTAGTTGTGACTTTGAATTGAAATTTGTCATCTACAATATTTTTGCCATCATTATCTACCACGTCTTTATTATTTTCTGCTGAAATTTCATTTAAATCCTTCTAAATGGTCTCAACCATTACTAATAGCCAATGCAGTTTCTCCAGTTGTAGACCAAACTATGAACCAGATCTGCCCAGTGTCTACATTCGTATACACAAGGTTTTACTACAAGTTTTACCTACTAAATCTAAATAACAGCTGCTGAAAACTTTGTGTCCACGTGCTTTGATCATTTCTAAAGCTAAACATCGCCAACAATGCCTTTACAACCTAAAATATTGTAAATTAGCTGACAAGTTATGACCTTGTGAATACATGGCGAGATTTTGCAGATTGCCTATATTTTGGCCACTTTGTTTACATTCTTAGAGAGGTGCTGCCCTCTAGTGGAGATTTTTAGAAGCAAATTTGTCTTCATATGGCCAATGAGGGTGGCTGTGTGTCCAATGCAGGATTCAGGAAAAAATAAAGAAAATTGTCTACAAAAGTAGACAGAGGACAACAGAGGGTTAAAAAACCCGAGTCAATTCCCTAAATACAAACTCTCATCTCACCAACAGAAAGCAGTCCGCAACTCTTTCTCCTTCCTCATTGTTAATCTTTGGAATACTCTTCCTGAAGCAGTGGTCACCGCCCCATCCGTCACTGCATTCAGAAATAGGTTGGATGTATTCATTTCATTATGAAGTTTTGGCTTGATTTCTGTTGATGTCAAATTTGCTGGTTATTTTTATGTTTTTCACGGGGGTTGTCACTCTGACCGAATTTGTCAAGTGTTTTGCTACTTTTGGTTATTTTGAACTACTTTTATTTTTAACCTCTTGTTACGACAGTTTTGTATATTTGTTATCATACCGTCAAATTCCATTTTTCTGAAACTGAGGACCGATGTTAGCTATAAACAAATAAATTAATCAATAAATAAAACATCGCAATTTTACCCTTCGTCCAAATTACTCACTAAAAGTTACCACCTTTATTTTCTGTTGCGCCCTAATTATACAATAGGAATAAGAAAAGCCAGATAGCTTTATAATAAAGCAAAGTTAATACCAAAGCGCAAAAATCATTCAAGATTTAACTCACTTTTTCATCTTCTGTTTGGGGCGCAACTTTCTCAGCTTCGTCGGCACAAGCGTTAACTCTTTCATCCAGCTCCTGAACAGAAAAAAGCGGGGAAAAAACATATTTAAATGGTGCATGGATGGAAGTGGTGCAAAATTCCACTCGATAACTCAACCAGTAATAAACTGCTCAAAAACATGTGTTCTAAAATCAGCTACGTAATCTGTGCGAATGGGGTGACTCGGGGTCCAGCGAAAAATCGACACCGAAACTGCCGTCTATAATTTATTTATTTATTTAGTTGCAGAGTCGATATTATAGCATTCCTAACCCAATTACATAATCAAAGCACAATCAAATCACCACGATCCTGCATAAAACCTACACACATAAACAAAACCTGACAAAAATCAGCAAGAATGGTGAGGTCTAAGACAGTTTTTGTGCAAACTGTCTTCAACTGCTGAAAGTGGTGAACGGATTCAAGTTGTTTTCATTACAAAGTTAGGAAGTGAATATAGTGCCACGCACGCTTCCAGTATTCAGTTTCGCGCAGTAGGCACACCAAAATGACATTCTTTCTCACAGAGCCGGAGAACACAATGGTGGCATCGACTATTCAAAACAATTCGGAACACCGAATTCTGTTGTGAATAACTTTAATCCGAAGATCTCTATACTCACAATTTCTGCGAAGAGAAAAAGTCCGTTCCCGAAATGACTTCTCGGCAGAAAATTGAAACAAAACTATATTTATGTGAGAATTTTTGTTTTCTTTCCGTAAAACGACCACCATGTTCGATTTGGACTGAAAAGACCACGACCCACAGACCCTGAGGTGAGGGCCCTGAGGGTCAGCAGGTGGGATCATGGAAGGGTCATCGCCAGGATCAACAGCAAATAGCTGTTGTGAAACACTCTGAAACTACTCAACACAATTTTCTCATTAGCGACACTGCGATACTTTACAGGGAACCAATCGAAAAAATCCGTATTTTTCTCGTGGCCTACACCGTCACTTTAAACCATGATCGGACAATGAATATTATACAAATTGTTCAGTGCTCCAGCGTAGGAAAAAGTTATTTGAGCAACTGCCAGTGAACATTCAGCTTCTTGTGTCTGTATTCGTTCTTTGAAGGTTTCGCTCCATGTCACCTTTTCATTCGCTTACCTATACGGATGAGAGAGTGTCTCTACCCCATGCTAAATTACCACTGCTTACTAATGTTTTACTTACGGTTAAAGTTCTGAAGTCAAATGATGTAAAAAATTAAATGGATTTATGCTAACACATTGTAAAATCAAAATTGTAAAGTGCGATGGTAAAATTACAATACTCAACTGACAAATTTCACAGGGGCCACGCATGTGCACTCGTTCCCACGGGCAATGACGGAAGAACGAGGCAGAGCATGGTCACATAGGGCTATTGAAGGGGGGGGGGGGGGGGGCAACCTTCTCCAATGTTCTGTAAGTGACACAAAAAGTAGGCAGTTTTGTGCCTTGTATAGGCAAAAATTCGGTGCTGAAAACCTTTTTGCTAAAAACTACGTTACGTTATAGCGGTAAATAAATTTTTTTAAATGACAGTTTTTTTTCCTTACGTAAGAAGTGACAAGGTAAAATGTGGCCTCGTTGGTGTCAATTGGCTTATTATAGAGTCTTCATATCAAGACATACGCTAGTGTGTCGCCCGCCAAGATAAACGATAACATCTAGATAAAATATATATATGAGCATGAAGAACACTAAACACGTTGTGTCTTTACAGCTAAGGTAGTTTGGCTGTTTTCAGGCATGTGAAGATAAATAACAATGCGACAGAAAAGGCTGAAACTTGTTTGTTCGAGAGACTTTGGTCGCCTGACAACATAAAAGTCACTGTTAGTGACAGAGCATATCATGACTTCCCACGGCCGAAAAGCTTGGCGGGAATCCTTAACAAGTTTTGTTTTGGGGTAGATTACCCTTACTTCTAACACAAAACCTAGTGACACGCTAGTGTATTGCTGGCAAGTTGATGAGGCAAATATCCATAGCGAATTATTTCGTAGTCCATTAACTCGGCAGTATTGTTTTACAGACCATAATTTTGGGGGTAACAACTGGTAGAGAGTGATCTTCGAATGTATCTTCTGGTGAATATGGCACTAAAAACTAAAACCGGCTATGTGTATGCGGGTGGGGGAGGGGGTACCACGGGGAAGTCGGTGTCTCAACCAATGGGAAAGCAAATTGGCTTGCACACACAGCAATGCGTGCTAGTGTGAGTTTACTTTTGTAAATTGATTTGTCGTTATATTATTAAAATCTACAGATTGAGTCGGAGTAGTAATAATTAGCTTGATTTTATTTTATTTTATTTTATTCTCGGAGCATGGTCCCTTCATTGGTCATCTCTCCCGATAAACACTCACAATCGTTGTTGACCGCGACACAAAAATAGAGTAATTGACCTGTCTGGAAGAGCTATACTATGCTCTCAAATTCTGATAACGATCGCATATTTTTTTTTAGTTTCAAAGCACAGGAACTATACAGGAACTATATTGCTACCGTGCAAAGAATGTCTGGTTGCTTGGAATGAGCAATTGTCGGCTGGCTAAAGGTTTTGTCGTTGCTGACAAATAAAACGAAGGATTTCGTATTTTATTTTTAAAAAACTTCCGAGTGGAGTATGAAATTACAGGTTTTTTGGTTTCTTTTCTTTTTTTTTAGGCTTACGTTCTGTTTTAAATTGCTTTCGTTGCATTTTCGTTTGCTTTCGTTCTCTTTCGTTTCCTTTACTCAGTCAGGCAAAAGAAAAGGGAACGAAAGCAAAATAAAAGACAACAAAAGCAAACCAAAAATCAATCTGATTAAACAGTGCGAAAGCAAAATGAAATTGAACGTAAGCAATCTAAGAAACTGAAAAAGGTACTAAACCAAAAACAATAAATTGTAACCAAAAACCCGCCAAGTTTCAGCCATTGAACGTCCGCGATATCAAAAATGAGCCAAGTTTCAACTTATCAGACATACAACGCAACTTTAAAACTTGGCGCATTGCAAGCCTGTTTTTTTTTGCATGAATAGTTCGGCTATATCTTATTATTCCGAATAAATATATATATATATATATATATAGAGTGAATTTTATCGAAATACTGTTAAAGATTTTTTTGTTACAATATCTTTTGTTTCAATCAATTTACAATATAGTTTTACAACTGAGATGGTGGCGTTTTGTTGAACTACTGCAGACTTAGCGTACCATACTGTAAACTATAGCTTTTAGTGAATCCTTCCTGACGTTACGAAAATCAGAACCTCCACGACTTGCTACTGAGTTTTGCAGTTCGTAAATCGTTTTTCTTAACCGAGAGTAGATTGATCGTCAGAGTGACCGATTGATCGTTTCAACTTTGATGTTGTTATTTCGCTTCGATTGATTGATTGATTGGTTTATTACGCAGAAAATTGGTCATGGACCACGCATTCTGCGACTAACTACAGATAGGTACAGAGAAAATAGGACACAGAGAAAACTATTGAACATAGAGTGTAGTGACTCATCCTGCCTCAGCTCCTGTTAACGTCAATATTGGACGAACTGATGCTGGGACTGTTGACCCAGCATCTTGATTCCCTTGAGCTGAGCCTGGATGACGATCTTAAGTGTGCCCTGCCTCTATTATTGAAACTCAAGTCACTATATTGTTGTGCATGCCGAACTCAAACCAATTGTTAATCATGCGCTCTGCCTTGCCAACATATTGTTAATTTTAAGTAAACTAATATTATTCATTCCAAGCCAGCATTCCACCCTAAACCTCCCGTGAGTAATCTTTGGCCTAACTATTAGAAATTTATTCCTTTTCCTCCCCCAATTTCCCCAGTCCGCCACATTTAAGCTTTCATGTCCCTGCAAGTCATTGTATTTTAACCATCACATTAACATTAATTAAGAACTGTTTGGTTTAAGTCGTGGCAGGCGAGGCTATGTATAACATCCAGCAGTAATGAACCATCAAATATTCAACCCAGCCAAATCTCTTCTTGATTATTGAATTCCACACACTGAACCATCTCCCATCCACTCTAGTTTTATCACGTTAGGGCCGCCCACTCCCCCTGAACCTCTACAAGAGAAGCACCCCGGGGGCAACAAAAGTAAGGAACCACCAGACCACAGATCAGAACACACAGATCCTGGGCTTGGTGCAAGGAGAGGGAAAGGAAAGAAGGTGAAACGGTGACAGCGCGAGACCCATACTACAAACGAACTCCAGTATCCCGAACGAAACGAGCTACAGCCGACAGCCTGCCCGTAGACACGAAACAATAATGAAACAGCAACAAGAACAACAACAGTGAACTAGTACTTATTTTGATGCTGGTTGTTTGTGCATCTTGGATCTTCCAAACGAAAGGCTTGCAGTGCGCCAAGTTTGAAAGTTGCGTTGCATGTCTGATGAGTGGAAATTTGGCTCGTTTTCGATATCACGGACGTTCAATGGCTGAAACTTGGCGGGTTTTTTTTGCTTACAATTTATTGTTTTTGGTTTAGATATCAGGACTTTTGGTTGCTGCACCTAACGTTATTTTTGTTGTTGTTATTTATGATGTTCTGGATTCTTTACATTTTTGGTTGTAACCTTGCTGAAGCTTTACTTCTGGACTTTACAACATTTTCGGTGTTGAATCTTGTGTAGATATTAGTTTTTTTGGTAACTGATTTGATTTTATGATTTTGTGGAGTTTGGATTTTGTTAAGTCAAATACTTTCTTTAAAAGCAAACTAGGAATAACTAATTACTCTCAGAAAGGAACAAAGTATTAATTAATTCAACAGAAATTGCACATTTCAGAAATATGGTAAAAAAATTTAACAACAGCGGTAAGGTTTCACGTGGACTAAACAGTACAACAACACTGCAGTATACGAAACCTTACAGGAAAGTTAATTTGTGTTCCTTTGCTGTTTTGACTTCGGATCAGTTCAACCTTAGATTAAGCATCAACCGAGTTGGTTTTTATTTTCTAATGTTATTTGTTGATGGGTCTGACAGATTTTGTTATTTTCCAATAACAATAGAGCTTACATTTAGTATGGAGGAGTTACGCAAGCCAGATATATGCCGTGACAGCAGCTCATTTGGTGGTTTCTTTACGTTTTTGGTTGCCAGGTTTTATTGAAGCTTTACCCTTGGTTATTTTCGGCAAAGACTCTTGTTTAGGTATCAGTTGTTGCGGTAAGTGATTTTATGAATATTGGTTTTATAAATTTTTTATTTTCTAGTCGAATAATTTCCTTTAATGCAAACTAAAAATAACTAATTACTCGCAAAAAGGAGCCAAGTATTAATATTCTACATATTGCAGATAAATAATACTCGTGTAGGTTGTTTGTGACTGTTTGTTTATTGGTATGGCAAAATTTCTTTAGCAATAACAATTTAACTTACTATTTAGTATGGAGGAGTTACGCTACGGCGATATGTGGCATTACAGTACGTCATTTCCAGTAAACCGGCCAGCGCTTAACATGCACATGCAAATATACACGAGATACGCGACCGACACAATGCTTTTAACAATACCGAACAATACTTTTGCGGTTGCAAACAATACTTTAACAATCCATAGTCCCCCAATGCGCCAGTTAGCTCACTAACCCAGGACCTTCCATTCCCAAACCACCAAAGGTATGTAGAATTAATGTCGCCCAATGCTCACAGCAACTTTCATTTCAAAAGGTCTTCTGAGTCGTTCACAATCGGCTTCTTAAAGTCTATGGAAATTAACATGACTTCCGGGCAACGAGTAGCTAACACATTATCAACGATCTTTGGTAGAATTTTTTTTTCCTAGAAAGAGTTGTCCGACGAACCAAAACCGTTGCCCTACATTACAAGGACGTAACGCCTGATTGTCCAACAGATTTGCAGCCGTTTTTGTCGCATGTAAGTATTTTATCCAGCTACTCGTTTTTGTCGTATGCAAGTATTTTATCCAGCTACTCGTTGTAGTCTATAAAACTTTTGCTTCAGATAAAGACAAATGCTTACGCTTGCCGCCTTCATGCAGCAACAACAATACAACAACAATGAAACGCTAACTTGGCGGCTACTCGCTAGCGCATGTCTTGGTGTAAGTTGAAGGGCTCGAAATAGCCACTCGATACGACGGACTTTCATTAGCACTGCCTATTAGAATTCGTTTGCGCACGAGAATTTCAGAAAATTGGACAGGAGGCGGAGGCGGCGGAGCGGCTAACATTGTCAAAATGTTACAATGCTGCAACATGTAACAATATAGGGTAACAATAGGCAAGTCGCACAATATCGGATTATAGCTCACTCGAACAAGATGCAACGATGGTTGGGTGCCAAAAAACTAACATTGTCGTTGTTTGCGCTAGCTACCTCGTTGCGGAGAACCAAAATTAAATGATCTTGATTTTTCCTTAAATTTTCAAGTTCAAGTTCAAGTTCAAGTTCAACCATGGTGCGAAGTCTTTAATTTTTAGGCCTCAAAATTGGGCGGCCGACATGACTGAGTGACTTATTTACTTTTTCAATGCGGGCTTCGGGAAGCCAGTTGAATTGTTTCCGCGATTGTTGCCACGATACTGAAACAATCCAAAATCAACTACTCATCGAGATGACGCATGCTAAATCCAGAAATACGCTAATGTGTTGCCGTCAAATAATAATCATGGGACAAACCTTCGGCGTAACCTAAACATAAGTATCCATTTCTAATGTTCCGTTTTTTTCGAAAACAAAAATCGGAGGACAGTGGACACATATAAAATGGAAGCGAGAAAAGCCAACAAATTAACTGAGCAAAAAACGACTTCGCCGTTTAGAAAAAAAAACATTAGAGCTCGTATCCCCATACTCACAGCCCTGAAGGTACACGAATAAAAACGGATTACAGTTCACTCGAACGTAACGAACTATAATTTGAACTCCAATTCGCAAAAGGTAAACTCACAAAATAGACGCCATAAACAGCAAAACGCTACAAAATTGAAAGATAAAAATGCATACACAAAATGAACCCAAATTATAGTTCGTTGCGTTCGAGTAAACTGTAATCCGTTTTTATCCATGTACCTTCAGGGTCGTGAGTATGGGGATACGAGCTCTAATGTTTTTTTTTCTAAACGGCGAAGCCGTTTTTTGCTCAGAAATAAATATAGACTTCGAATATTCGTTCAAAATGTTTTTCCCCAAATTTACACCCGTCCCCCCCCCTCCCAAAAAAAATCCGTTTTTCCGTCATTAAATATATAAGTTTTATTTAGTCTATTGGCAATGCAAGCATACGTAATATAACCACAAGTTTAATTTAATCTATACTATAGGCAAGGCAACATAGAAGGCATACATAACATAACCCCCAATAAATGATGAAATTCAACTACAGTACGGTATGACCATATTTCGCCAAGGTGTCTTTACTTTATGTGACGGAAGTGGACGTCATCTATCAATTGGCTGACATGGATCATTCCCTACAGATTGGTTGGGAGGGAATGGTGAAGGGTAGAAAGTGTATTGTGGACTGACTGGTACTCGAGAAAGCCATATGAAAACCAAAAACCAACTCAAAAATAAAGAAAAAAACGTAAAATTACACAGTTTTTTTTTGCGAATATTCGAATGGAATATATCATATTCGAATATGCTCTTAACGAACGAATATTCGAATATTCAAATATTCGTCCGACCCCTATTAGAGAGCGTAGGTTAATTGTTTCCAAGTTTATACCAACTTGGTGTACGTAATGCACCTGTATACACAGTACCCGAGTACCTTTTAAACCATTAGGCCTTTTAATAGGGCAGAATTTAAGCTTTTGCCGCCTGTAGGCCCAACCATAATGGCGCCCCAATAACGCCCCATAATGCCCTAAAAGCTTCCCCTTGCCAGTCTCTTAATGAAGGATGACGACGTCACGCCAACACATCCCAATGCTAAAAGTGTCGTCGTTATAAACGGTTAATCTGAAAAGCCACACAGATCACCGTGGGTGAATTTTGATAACCAACACTTTTTCGATAGTCTAACACTTTTATAACCCCTCATCCACCATGTCCAACTTTGCATATTAAACTATACACAAGTTCAAGCAGTATACCCAATTGCAAAATCAACGTAAACAGGAGCATTTGCGATTGGCGATATTATTCACGGTACCAACGCGGGAAAAAAATGTCGCAAGCTAAGCCTAAACCGGAACCTTTTGTCCCGACGATACGAAAACTAGGCTACTGACACTTTGAAATACGGTACGATACTTTAATGTTTAAAATATTAAATTTAAAAAAAATACAGTTTTCCCTTAAAACACAAACATCGGTAACATCGTCTCTCCCCTTCACTCTGACTTCGTACACAGGAGGCTTCTAACTCGTAAATTTCCGTTCAGGAATTTACATAAGTAGCATTAAAAATTCTTAAATTCATTATGATTCACTAATAAAATTTACACACAAAAATCTTTAAAAACTCAAATAAATCGGTAAGTTAGCTTGACGTCACAACTTACCATTAAAACACATATCCATGAGTACTCTGTGGTTACCGTTGATAACAGCTCATTTGCGCGAAACGGCACAATCCAATTCCATTTACAATAGTAGAGAATCACACTCGCGCCCCCCCCCCCCCCCTCGAATTGAACTGCGCCGTTCTCGCAAATGAGCAATTATCGACCGTAACCGCAGAGTACTCACGGATAGATATTACTTAATCACGCCCATTACCACCTTCCTTAAGGTTTACGTTTTTTTATGATCCACGGAAAACTGGTAGGGCAGTATAACGTATGCTATGTTGCTAAAACAAAAATGATTAAAAGTAACTATTTTCGTTGCCCTTTGGACTTGGTTTTTGTAGGACTACTTGAACGAAGAATTAAAGAGAGATATCTGGGTTGGCAAGTTTTTGGCATGCGGCAGGTTTTGTAGTTTTTTTACTACGGTTTTTAACCGTGATGTCAAAAGGCTTTTTGACACAACTAGTTTTTGACATGTCAAAAGCTTAAAATGCTTCACTAGCCCCACAAAAAAAAACGTAAATAAATAAATAAATTAGAAAACCATAAGGATTAAACCTGTTTATTGGAAACATAATTAACTAAATTTGTAAGCTGATCTGTCCAATTTACACGTAACGACGCATTTCATCATACCCATTAAAATGTCGTGTACGTGAGTTTTGCATAACGATTCGCTTCTCGCATGAAAGATTAGCGTGCCACCTTTAGGGCGCATTTACACAACTCGCCTTTGTCTTCTCGCAGCTAGCCTACAATTTAATCGCAATGGCAAACGTGTCGTTGCCATGGTAACGTTGCCATGGTAACAACGCTTCCTTGATTAGCTGAAGCCGACGTCGTTCGAATAAATGCTTTAAGTCGTGTGATCCGCGGCAATAAGATAAAGAATTCCTCCTGACAAAATTTTCCTAGTCGCTTCTGAACTCGAATTATTGACTGCTTTCGTTGCGAGTCGACAGAGCTAAAACCGCCGCCATGTTGGAATTTCAGATGATTTCTAGTATGTAGCTGCGAGAATGTAAGGGCGAAACGTAGCGTAAACGCACCCCGTTAGCGTTTTCAAAGAAATCCTTAACTCGTGGCTGAGTTTCTCAATTGTTTATTGAATGCTAAGGCATAGAGTTTCTTCCATAAGTACTTCATTCTTTCTTCATAGAGTACTTCCAGAAATATCCGAAGACTTGATGATGCACACATCAATTTATACAACTAACATCAGAAACAATTAATTTGCTAGATGCATCGCCTGTAATTCAACCCCTTTCTGAACACATGGTAAAACTTCATCATTATGTGCACCATGCAGTCTACAAAAAAAATGTTAGGTACCCAAGGGTGTGTATAGTTAACAGTAACGTGGAGATAAACGATGTTTTGCGGGAATAAGTTGACGGAAACATGGCCACTTTAAAAACCGAATTTTTCAAAATTTTCTAAAACAGCAACTCTTTATTATTTAACTTGCCTTTTCTTCGTCTTCGCTCGTTTTTATGAGGCAATTCTGAAAAAGTAAAAAAAAAAAAAAAAGAAACAATTTTATCTAAACAGCCCGGTGAAAATACTAAAAACGCAGTTAAGTAAAGAATAATGGCTCACCAAATGGATTATTTGGACAGGTTCTGCAAATAATCGATGTTTTTTGTGTTTTTTTTTTTTTTGCCTTGCAGCAAAAGTACAATAAAAGATATACCGCAGAGGTATGTTATTCCCTGCATCGAGTGAGAGCTGGTTACCACAACTAGTCCTCTCTCAGGGCTATTGTTTTTTATATTCGTCCAGCTAACGAACTGTCTTATTTAGTTGTTTTTTTTTAATAATTTTATTTGTCATAATTAACGATGTTTAACAATGATTAGTCATAATTGATGATTGGTGGATGGAAACGGTTCCATGATCTGTAAAGGAGTGTCACGTTTATTTTGTTGCTTCATTGCTGATGCTGTAACTGAAAGACATCCAGAGCCGTACGAAGGGTACTAGATTGGCGGTGGGAGTTGGGGGGAGGGGGGGGGGGGAGGATAAGCCCATTCGGCAACTACAGATTTTGCCGACAAATTTTGACAGTTTTGCCTACAAGGTCAAAACTGCTGCAATGGTACGGTTGCCGTTGCCGTAATCGGCCGATTTTGACGTCTTTGGCACACCATCCTGTAACGCCATGCAGCTGCGAGCAGCCAGTCTGTTTATTTAGGCCTTAAGAGATCATTCGCAAAGTACGTCACGCTCCAGCGGGGGAAGGGAACCAGTTCAGTGTGACAAAACGTGACATGGGGAGGGGCTGTCGAAAATGTGAAATGACACTTTTAAATTTTTATATTATATAAAGAAAAAAATGTTATGAATCTTAAATGATGTGCGCAGGCGTCAGGAAAGTCATCTGTTAAATTTCTTCTGTTTGAACCTGTCAGTATTCTTGAAATTGAGTGGAATGTAAGGCAGAGCTAACTCTGAATGTTAAGTTGGGAAAGGCTTGAATGGAAGGTATTGTCTTCTACCAGTTTTTCCCTTCATAAAACAAGAAAGCGGTTAGTGCCTAAAAAGGTCTGAAATGGAGGAAATGGCAGAGAGAGAGCTTAAAATACATTCCTAAATTGAACAGCGACCTCGCCATTTCTAACCACAAGAACTTTAGTGTGTCGACGCTCGGCGTCGCATGGATACAGAATCTATACACATAAACCGGCCAGAAAACATATCGTAGAACAATTGAGCGTTATTAAATTGTACGCTTGCGCGCTATTACCATCAATGGAACTCACGCTGCGCATCTTTATTGATAACTTATCTCACGTTTGAAGTCACTATTTGTACTCGTACTTTGTCAAGAGCGACCTGAGAAGCGTTTTAGCAGCGAGGTAAAAGTCCCGGCCATAACCGGAAGTTGACTGTGATAACCAAAAACTAAAAAGCTTCTCAGATCGCTCTGGACAACCTAGTGGTATCCAAATAATAACTTAGAACGTGAGAAACGTCAACAATAAAGAAGGTCAGAGCGAGTTCCAGTGATTATAACATTGAATATAAAAATAAAAAAAACGGATTGTTCTACGATGTTTTTTGACTGGTTTCACCCCTTTCTTTATATGTATAGAGTGTATCCATGCAACGCGCGCACGCGTGGGATGACGGGACAACAAACCTAACAACGAATTCCTAAAGTATGCGTTGACTGAGAGACGTCACCGTCTGACGTCATGGGTTCTGCGGAGCTTGGGCTCAACGCTTCGCACAGGATGTAAACCTGTTTCGGCCGGATCTTGAGAGAAATAAAAAAGTATTCGACTTGTTTGTAGATGTATGGCCATCGAAAGAACGGCCGATTTGGCCGCCGATTTGTACTTTTGCCGAGGGTGTTTGTTACAGCCCAAATGAACGCCAACTGAGACACTACCTCTCTTTTCCTTAAAACACTTTCCGGCTGCACGAACGTGTTGGTGTATTTACAGTTTAGTTTAAAACTTCGGTAGCGGCAGTGTGACAACTTAAAACGGTATTTACAGATGGTTTTAAAGCTAATAAAAATTTGTCACGGAAAGCTAAATACATCATTATTTTGAAATTGCAGCTAGTTGCCAATAGATGTTACGTCCAAAAAACGTGCTCTACAGCCTTTCAGTATACTGGTGAACACACGTCCGTCGCTTAGCAACGTTGTGGCCCAATTCTGGCCTGC
>JAHWFP010227525.1:28972-40475 GCA_023313725.1 Lithobius niger
TGTTTGCTCCGTGAGTTGCGTGCTGCCGATCATGTAAGCCGGTTACATCTCCCCTCCCCTAAGTGTTTGCCCAGGCAAAGGAGAGATCGTCCTCAGGTATAACGCAATGCATTGCCTAACTATCCTGTAAGTTGTTTAAACATCAGGATTGAAAAACAATTTATTCAAGAAAAAGCCCTAATTACATAGTTTCACGACTTTCCCTAACAACAATCTTTTGCAACTTCCTTTTCTAACAAAGCTGCAAAAACATAACAATAACAATGAACTATAACAAAAAAAAAAAATTCAAACCAAAAACGTAACAAAAAGCATCACCATCGTCTTCTCCGCCTCAGAACTCAAACGTAACAGTCCATCCGCCAAAAACGTAACAAGTGTCCTTCGTAACAATAACCAACAACACCACGACGTAACAGTCATGAATAATGCACCACTCTGTCGCTCCGGTTTCCAATGTCCTCTGGAGAATCCCTCATCATCTGCCACCTGCAGACGAAGCAACTACCTGCCACGGCGCTTCCCAGTGGGCTGCCAATAGTGGACCTACGACAAGGCACTCCCTCCACCAGTAGCTTTCCGACAAAGTCCTCCCCTGAAGAGCTTCTTCCACCATCCCAACACATCGTGCACCACCACGCAGAACAACTGTTGCTAAGCAACGGTACAAGAGAAAATTTTGCACACACACTCATCTTCAACACTGTGCACGCAACGGATTTGTCCAAGTTGTCCACTCTAGGGTCCCACCGGGGAATGTGCAGGCCCACCATGCCCATGCCTCCTAGGACAGTTATATCGAACTTCCATCGTCGGACTAGCATTTCCAATGCACGCCCTTTCGCAGCAAACTTCACCGAAGAATATCGCACATCACTCCAAATTGAGCGTCCTCTCTCTACTCCACTCACTCTGACACGAGCGTCCAAACACAGCCACTTCCGTTCATGACGTAATGAACGGCAACGCAGCTACTGCTACACCACACAGTCCAAGCTGTTCCAACACCACACATGCAGTCCTTCTGCATCACAACAACAAAGTCCAGACTTCTCCAAGTTTCCAAACTTCGCTCAGTTTGAAGAAACTTCCCCAAAGTCCAAGAACACGAAGTCCATCTTCTTCCTCTTCCACACAGCCACACACGTGCCCCACACGTCCCTCCGATGACTTCCTGGTGGTCCCATCTATCGGTTATGCCCTCTCGAGCAGACGAGCAAATGATAGCCACCGTCAAAGTTTGTGCAACGCACGTCCAGCAACCAGACGGTTAGTGAAGGAGAGAAAAAATTGGCGCTCCCTCCACTACCTTCTGTAGTTTACAGAAAAGAGTCGTTTTCACCTTTTAACTGCAAACCTGCTGGGCTAGTAATGATCCAACATTCAGCAGAATTCCGGAATTGCGGTGATCAGGAGTGCCTCTGGTTTCAAGGGGGGTTTGGCTGCCAAGACCTCCTACCCTATCACGCATCGAACACTCTACCTCAATTCGTTCCTTCAACCTAATTCTCCAATCCATTTTCATAGATTGTGCCCTTAGATCGCAGCACTCACGTGTTGGAAAAGTGCAATCGGCCAAACGCCACTAGAGCGAGCCTACAGCTTTAACCAAACACGCTACGTAGAGCTGGCCTCGCACTGACATCCCACATGCGGGTAGAGGTCCTCACACTGAGGTTCTCCCACATTTAAAAGAACTACGGCCAGTAGTCCACATGTCACTACGCACAGCGACCAGACGCCGAGAGTATAGCACTCCCATCCCGCGCCTACGGAATAAACCATTCCGTCTGGGATCGTGCTACACGCCTTTTGCCCTACCTCACACTGTAGTTGTTTTACTGGCTTCGAAAAGACCAAACAACATGACAATATGTCCGCCACCGAACTGAATCACTACCTGAAACTAAAATATTTCACACCAGTCCTCGAAAATTGCATTTCCGAACTGCCTTTTAAATTAGTCTCCATCTGTGTGCCCCATGGTCGTTTGTTAAAACTTCGTCATGAGCCCCACAGGTGCTTCCCTGCAAAGCTAATCCGTGGTTTTTCACCTGATTTGCCTTGCATGAAAGCCCTCAGCAATCACCATATTTTTGACGTCCTCCGGTCCAAAAAATAGGTTTCTTACTGGATCGCCACCGCACATATTCCTGCGTGCAAGATTTGGGAAATCAGCATGCAGCGTATATGAGGATGCGATCTTCGTTTGTACGCCATAATAAAAAAAAATGTGCTGTCTTTTTATATGCGACAAACGGGTCAAAATGTGGCAGCCAGTTCACGCTCTTATTCCAGGTTTTTTTTTAACCTGAACAAGGTTGTGGACTGATGCCTCATTTTCGGTTGCCAAGTTACCGTCATCAATTGTAAGCCTTTTCCCTGCTTAACAATTAATTTCCGTCAACTGACAATGAACCTGACAAGGTCCAATTTTGAAAAAAAAATTCAGTTTCAACCGTAACCACAGTCTACTTCAGAATTCCTCCTTTTCAAAACCCATTCTTTGGTCAGTTAAATCAGTGTTCAAGGCCCCACTGCGCATCTGAATTTTCGGATCCAAATAAACAAATCTTTATCACCTTTCAACCTTCCAAAGTTATTTCCGTAACAATTCGTAATTTAAGCAGCCAACGTCGCCACTAGATTTACTAATTTTACGGCCCTCCATTCCCAACATCCATTCGACACTGAAATTTTTACGTTTCATGCCTTCATGACTGCAGGGGGGGGTGGGGTGACGAATGACGAATCTGCTTTTCTTTCGCATAATTTGTCACCGTACGTCCCATCCGTATTTCAAGCAACCATTTCCGGTTCCAGAAACACACGGAATAAAAGAAACCACTTTTCCTGGACACAACATTGCTTCTTTTCCTTCCACGCCGAGACGGAAAAAAAAATTTGCATCCAAGTCAAGTCGCCAAATTGCAAAAATTAGTTTATTCCTTCCGGACTAACCTCACAAATCGTCTGTTTTTTATTTACTCCATTTCGGATTTAAGCGAAGTCTAGCTCTGACTTTTGCTCATTCCTAATATTTTGACGAAGCAATCTTAGTGGAGACAAGTTCGAATCTGAATAAATCTTTTTCGAATTGAACCCATCGTCCACTCAAGATGTATCAAAATCTTCCCCATTTTCCATGACCAAGGCAGTATTTCTACTTTCCAAGGTCTTTGACCTTTTTCGTGCGTTCCTTAAGTCCAAGTTTCGCATTACTAACGGCCGTGAAATAGGAGGTACCAGCGTAACTGTCAGCCTTAATTTGACTCACAATTTCGCACACGTTTGAAAAAAAAAATGTTGCCTCTTTTTTTTTCGGTTTTGAAGTTCGTTCTTCGATTTTGGGCCCTTGTTTCGCCAAAATCTACACAACTTCAGTCTGGGATACTGTGTTTCTTTAAACAGTCGCCAAAACTACAAGTTTACTAGTATTTTGAAACCTTAAATAATGAGTACTTAGTTAGCTCACTACGGGATTCTCAACTTTCAACTCGTTGTTAAAATGTGCACCCTCACCATTTTAACCTTTACAACTATATTCGTCGCGAAATGCTTTTGCAATCATTCCACCACTGCAATAATTGTAGTGACTTTATTTTCCGAAGAAAAACGGTGTTTTTATTTTAGCGGTTTTTAGGCCTAACTAAAAAAAAAATCGCCGCCGTGAAATGTGTTCAGTTCACAGCTAGCTACCGGGTTTAACGTTATTTTCCGCAGAAAAGAACGGGATTTTTGCTATTCGCACTAATCGGTTCCCATTAGTACAAGAAGCAAAGTGGTTTCCTTGGATACTCAACAGTAATTAAACTGGATGAGTCCTCAGTCACCTCCAATATTCGTAATTTATCTTACTACGTGCGTTTTGGTCGGTCGCACTAAGCAAGCGTCATTACTACTGTTTTACTTTAATTTCCAAATGCCCAACAAAATGGAAAAGAAAGTGGTCAATATTATTGGGACGTTATTTTAGTCACCAACAAATTGCGGTTTTACTGCAGGTTGCCAACAACGCGGACACAGGTTGGACCCGGAGACAAAACCTTCCCAAAACTTGGTCTGCTCACCTTATTGGAACTTCTTACCGAGTCGGAAGCATTTAAAAAAAAATGTCGGACTCGAATCCCAATGGCAAGACAACCAACTATGACCGCCAGAGATTTTTCATGCTTTTTTCCATCCCGAAGGTTTGGAAAACACGAATTTCCTATCCCGAAGGTTTAGGTAATCCCGGACGGGCCCCCAAAATATGTAAGGTCGCTAAGGAAGTGGACGATTATTCACAAGGCACAATGCTCGATCCTAATTCACTCCTTAATGCATAGCTAGGGGACTATGCACATAGCGTTTACATATTAGGCTATCAGCAGAATTTATCCTTCTGCTGCACCTCGTAGTCAGGGATCCAACCTTTCAGTCAGATCCCACACACTAACTAGCTCGAGCCGTCGACTCCAGGCTTCTTTTATACTCTGGAGAACAATGGGCTCTTGCCTGAGGCTACTGGCGAACAGGTTCAATCCGGATCCAACTGGGTTGCAGAGAACCCGTGTCTCCACCTGGCGGCTGGCAGCTGTCCAATTCCTGAGTCTGCAGTAATTGGAAGGCTGGCAGGCCGCCATGATTGAGGCAAGTCGAACTACGAAGTGTTTGCTCCGTGAGTTGCGTGCTGCCGATCATGTAAGCCGGTTACAGTAGTTGCATTAAAATAGCCTGCGAAAGGCGCTAGGCCTTGTCCATACATACGTTTTAAGCTATAGAACTTGAAAATCGGTTCAGTGGTTCGGTGTCCAGGTGAGGGCAAAGCGTCCCAACAACAAGAAGAAGAAGAACAACAACAACAACAACAACAACAAGAAATGGCCATACTGTGGACGCTGAACGGTTTGATTGTTGTCATTAAAATTTGTAATGCAGTGACATAGTTGCGACACGACCCCAAATACCGAATTTCGTTGGTCTGTGTCAATTCTGGGCGAAACTGCAGGAGTTCAAAGTTTGACGTTTAACATGGAAGTTTATGCTGAGGCTTACATAAGGACCGCTACCGCGCTCCTTGATACCGCGGAGGAATGTTATTCCCTGCATCGAGTGAAAGCTGGTTACCCCACAACTATTCCTCTCTCAGGGCTATTGTATTTAATATTCGTCCAGCTAACGAACTGTCTTATTTAGTTGTTGTTTTTTAATAATTTTATTTGTCATAATTAACGATGTTTAACGATGATTTGTCATAATTGATGATTGGTTAGGTTAGGTTCCAAAGGAGTGTCTCATTTGTTGTTCCATTGGTGATGCTGTGCTGAAAGACATCCAGAGCCGTACGAAGGGTACTAGATTGGCGGTGGGAGTTGGGGGGGGGGGGGGGGAGGAGAGCCCATTTGTCAACTACAGATTTTGCCGACAAATTTTGACAGTTTTGCCTACAAAGTCATAACTGCTGCAATGGTATGGGTGCCGTTGCCGTAATCGGCCGATCTTGACGTCTTTGGCACACCATCCTGCAACGCCATGCAGCTGCGAGCAGCCAGTCTGTTTATTTAGGGCTTAAGGGATCATTCGCAAAGTACGTCACGCTCCAGCGGGGGAAGGGAACCAGTGCAGTGCGACAAAACGTGACATGGGGAGGGGCTGTCGAAAATGTGAAATACCACTTTTAAATTTTTATATTTTATGTAAAGAAAAAATGTTAATACGTCTTAAATGGTGTGCGCAGGCGTCAGGAAAGTCATCTATTAAATTTCTTCGGTTTGAACCTGTCAGTATTCTTGAAATTAAGTGGAATGTAAGGCAGAGCTAACTCTGAATGTTAAGTTGGGAAAGGCTTGAATGGAAGGTATTGTCTTCTACCAGTTTTTTCCTTCATAAAACAAGAAAGCGGTTAGTGCCTAAAAAGGTCTGAAATGGAGGAAATGACAGTGAGAGAGCTTAAAATACATTCCTAATTGAACAGCGACCTCGCCATTTCTAACCACAAGGACTTCAGTGTGTCGACGCTCGGCGTCGCATGGATACAGAATCTATACACATAAACCGGCCAGAAAACATATCGTAGAACAATTGAGCATTATTAAATTGTACGCTTGCGCGCTATTACCATCAATGGAACTCACGCTGCGCATCTTTATTGATAACTTGTCTCACGTTTGAAGTCACTATTTGTACTCGTACTTTGTCAAGAGCGACCTGAGAAGCGTTTTAGCAGCGAGGTAAAAGTGCCGGCCATAACCGGAAGTTGACTGTTGATACCAAAAACTAAAAAGCCTCTCAGATCACTCTGGACAACCTAGTGGTACAAATAATAACTTAGAACGTGAGAAACGTCAACAATAAAGAAGGTCAGAGCGAGTTCCAGTGATTATAACAGTGAATATAAAAAAAAAAAAACCGGATTGTTCTACGATGTTTTCTGACTGGTTTCACCCCTTTCTTTATATGTATAGAGTGTATCCATGCAACGCGCGCACGCGAGGGATGACGGGACAACAAACCCAACAACGAATTCCTAAAGTATGCGTTGACTGAGAGACGTCACCGTCTGACGTCATGGGTTCTGCGGAGCTTGGGCTCAATGCTTCGCACAGGATGTAAACCTGTTTCGGCCGGATCTTGAGAGAAATAAAAGCGTATTCGACTTGTTTGTAAATGTATGGCCACCGAAAAGACGGCCGATTTTGCCGATTTGTACTCTTGCCGATTTATTACAGCCCAAATGAATGCCAACTGAGTCACTACCTCTCTTTTCCTTAAAACACTTGCCGGCTCCACGAACGTGTTGGTGTATTTACAGTTTTGTTTAAAACTTCGTTAGCGGCAGTGTGACAACTTAAAACGGTGCTTACAGTTGGTTTTAAAGCTAATAAAAATTTGTCACTATATACGTCAAATTAAAATCATTATTTTTAAACTGCAGCTATATTTGCCAATTAGATGTTACGTCCAAAAAACGTGCTCTACAGACTTTACAGTACTGGCGAACATTACGTCCGTCGCTTAGCAACGTTATGGCCCAATAATTCTGGCCTGGCTTCCCCCCCCCCCCCCATGCGTTTAAGAAGGGAAAGGCCCCTGAAATCCGCTCGTGCTCACTGCGGTTGTCGCATCCTAGGTATATCCTAGCACAATTGTCCCTCTCCGTCCTGAGATAACTTTAACAGTTGAAAAAAACGTAAATTCGACTATTTCCCTTTCCTCTTGCTTTATTTGTAGCTTGTCGTTTTTAACTGGCTCATGACATGACAGACAAAATAAGCCGTTTTTAAGGTTGGTGCAGGCCCACAAAATTGCATTCCCGAAAAACCTTTTCGGACAAGGGGGTGGGTAGGGACAGATCAGGGTGACATACTTTTTCAGAGGGTATGAGTAGGTGTGACAAAATGTGACATGAGGTAGGGGGTCGACATTGGTAAAAAAAAAAAAAAAGCTCGAGATACTTTACGAATGGTCCCTAACCTGGCATAACACTTATACATATCAACAACCAACCTTTTGCTACAACGATACGAAAACTAGAATACTTACACTTTAAAATATACCTAAAACTACAACCAACGCTCTAGCGCCTTTTACACAATTAACTTAACCTATTTAAGCACTTGATGTAAGAAAAAGCTGCCTTACATGATCATGTGAATGGAGCAGAGAGCTGATGATGATGAGGTTATCGGCCCCAGGAAGTGTTTGGTAAAAGTGCTGATGTTTAATCGGAATTTTTTTTTTGGACAATAACATAAAAAAAAACGTTTCATGCGCGAAGAAAAAACGGATGCGTGCGCTCCTGAGAACCACTTAATTAATTTTAGCGTCCTTATTAACAGAAAGTTTCAGCCCGGCAGTTTTCCCATTCAGGAAGTGCAAGCTTTAATATGTAAATTTTAATATAAAGCCCATTGTTAACGTTAGACACCTCCCTAATTAACACAAATAAAATTAAAGAAAATTTTAGTAAGTTTAATTATTACTTGATTATTTATTATTGCTTTTGCATTAAAATACACATACGTGAGACATAGTCAATTAAACGGTGATAATTTCAGTTTTACACGAACAGTTGTCAATGCATCATGCACGATAGCAAAGCAGTCACTAGTGCCATACCAAATGAGGCCTCGTTCCCCCCACACTTCTGATGGACTGCTCTGTTGTCTTGGAACTAAAATTATCCCATGTTAATTGGCTCTGCCTCAGTATTGCGTGTTACTAAACTGCTGAATGAGTTAAATGCAATACTCTGGTCCATTTTGGTTATATTTTCATAAACTGCTGACACTCGTTGTATGTAATACTTTGCAATCCTATGGCAAAGTCACTGACTTTTATGCTATCCCTGTTTATGCAGATCACTATTATTTTTGGCTTTTAGTCTTGTAAATCATAAATGCAGACAAATTCAATGAAATTAAAGCAGAAGAATGCTTCACGGGTCGGCTGGTTAATAGGGTTAATCTTGGCGCCCTTTTCTTGATTTAATGAACTCTCTACTTTCTAAGTCTGATCTTACATCAAATGATATTAGAGAAGCCGTCAACATTTCGAACGTATCAGACTTATAAAGTAGAGAGAAAGTAGTGAGAGTAGTGAAAGTAGGGTTAATCTTGGCGCCCTTTTCTTGATTTATGAACTCTCGACTTTCTAAGTCTGATTTTAAATCAAATGATGTAAGAGAAGCCGCCAAATTTCGAAAAGGATCAGACTTAGAAAGTAGTGAGTTCATTAAATCAAGAAAAGGGCGCCAAGAGTAACCCTATTAACCAACCAACCCGTGAAGCATTCTTCTGCTTTAATTTCATTGATTTTATCTGCACTTATGATTTTGTTTTGGTAGATTTTACTTACAGGTTTGGGACTCTTCGTCACTTCTTCGTCGGCCGACAAACTCACGACTAAGATGGCGGCGCACAAAACGGTGAAGGAGTGCAAGAAATTCATTACGACGAACTAGAACCACAGAATGAACAACCTTTAACTGTATTCCCGATTTTTATATTTTTTACACTCGTCGGAAACGCATTCAATGTCGTGGCATGTAAACCACATCCTGCACATTGAGTGTATTGTATAACTATGCTTGTGGTTTTGTTAATATGTTTACTAGGCCACGATAACTAGCGTGTAATATAATTTATTTCGTAGACCATTCTGACAACCGGAAACGAAAGGACTGCAGAATTTTTAATGTATTTTTATGCTGAAGTAGCAATTTGATTCAGTGCAGAGGAAGAACCTAATAGAACTAAAAGGACTTAAAAGAATCTATTCTCCAAATGAAATGCGCATCAATCATTCCTTGAGGTTTATAGCCGTTTTGCTGAATCCCGTTTCGCCGAAAATATTTTCCGTTTTTTCGCTGAAAATTAAGCCCTAATTAAAATTCGGCAAGAGGGAAGTTCCCGTTTCGCCGAATCTCGTTTCTCTAAATCAAATATTCTTTAAAATTTAACACCAGAGTTGTTGTAATAGTTGCAGTTTCTGATGTTACATGTTTAGCCGCAGCGAGCGCGGCAGCGCGAGTGAGGCACGTAATTAAAAAAATGTATAGCAAAACGGGATCCGCAGAAAATTAAGAGAGATTAAAATTCGGCCAAGTGGAATAAGGTGAAAGATCATACACCTTCCTGATATTCGACAAAAAGTACGTTCACAATGCTTTTTTTATTCACTTTCACTCACTAGATCAAGTTTCTTTTTATTAGTCATTAATACGAACATTTTAATATAACTCCCAACATAAACGTTAGACGCCTCCCTAATTACGACAAATAAAATTAAAGAAAACTTTAGTCGAATTGTTGCTTGGTGTTACATCCTCTTGCTTTAAAATACAAATACTTGAGGATAAAGGCCTCTCCAGACAGAAGAAAATTTCGTGCGAAGCTATGCGTAACTACGTGCCTACAAGGTCAATATTGCAGTAATCGTGTGGTTGGTGTTGCGTTAAGGACGAATATTCAAGTCTTTTTTACACCATACTGCGTCGGCGTGCAGCCGCGAGCAGCCAGTCTGGTTAGGGCTGTAGTCAACTGAACGGGGATAATTTCAGTTTTGCTTGATTAGCAGTCCCTGTATCATACACGGGAGGAACTTGCGACAATCATCAGACCACATTACTCCACAGGAAAAAAGAACCAGTGCTGACTATGTGCAGCAAACAGTAAATACACGTTTTAGTCTTCTGTACAGCCGTACCGGCTGAGAAGACTATTGCAACGACTTTGTCCGTCCGTCCGTCGCTTTTTTCAACTTCGCAACGGTACCAGATATTGACGACCATTGTTTACAACGTTCGATTCAGTGTCAAAAATTAGTTAAATAACGTGGTAAATTAAAACATCGTTGCCTCCTTATAGCTAATAGACTTCTTCGACGTAACTAAATTAAATAATAACATTTCATCGTCGAATTGAAATCCTAAGGATTTGTGTTAACGCAGCCGTAAAAACAAAAACATTTTAGCTTCGTTTAAAAGAATCTTGTCGCACTGTTGCATGAATGAATAGGCTTACGATTGAACCAAATTCTCCATTAGGCCTATCTGCTACTTACGAAACTAAAACTACCGTTAAAAAAATTACGCCTAAAAAATGAAAATTTAGATCTAAAATCACGTTACCATGGCAACGTCAATATAGTTGCTACGAGTCGCTGCTGCAGCGTTTCTCCTGTCCCTTCCCTACTACCACTGATCTATATTAGGCTGCGTTGCGCATTACGTTGTAACACTGTAACTGTGTGCGCGGAGGCATACCGTGTCGCAAATATTAATGGCTTACTGTATACAATCCAAATCTCCGTTAGTTGGTACTTACGAAATTAAAGTTGTAAATTAGGCCTAAACGCTGACAATTATGCCTAAAACGTAAAATAAGCTTAAAAGCTAATACATTTGTAACGGGCAATTCTGATGGTTACTGTTTTTATATTATATAATAGAGATAGCTGTTGTAGTGCATGATAGCGGTGAGCGCCTCAACATTGGAAGTGGAGGAACTGTACAGAAGACCAATGCGACTAGATAGTAGCTGTAGCCCCTTGTTTAAGTGCAGCATTAGATCGGCCACACAGGAACCACATGAACCGTATAAAACAATCGCATGCAAACCGTACTCAAATTGGGTACACTTTTATTTTCAAATTCAGAATGCTTAATTCATCGTGAATGAGACATTTAGTTGTTCTTTGACTCTTGTAAAACCCGCCTTTAACAATTAAACATGGCCTCGGCTTAACAACTGACACGGCCACGGCTCTCTGGTTGTTGTTTTGCATTAGACAAGGCCTCGGCTTAACAATGGACACGGCCACAGCTCATGACCACAGCTCTCTGGTTGTTATTTGAATTACATGAAGCCTCGACACTCTGGTTGTTGTTTTGCATTACATTAGGCATCGGCTTAACAATGGACAGGGCCACGTCTCGCTGGTTGTTGTTTTGCATGAGACATGGCCTCGGCTTCACAATGGACACGGGCACAGCTCTCTGGTTGTTATTTTGCATTAGACG
>JAHWFP010227525.1:40485-54089 GCA_023313725.1 Lithobius niger
GTTGTTGTTTTGCATTAGACATGGCCTCGGCTGAACAATGGACACGGCCACAGCTCTCTGGTTGATATTTTGCATTACACTAGGCCTAGGCTTAACAATGGACACGGTCACAGCTCTCTGGTTGTTATTTTGCATTACAATAGGCCTCGGCTTAACAATGGACACGGCCACAGCTCTCTGTTTGTTATTTTGCATTAGACAAGGCCTCGGCTTAACGATGAACACGGCCGCGGCTCTCTCATTGTTGTTTGGGTGCTGTCTCTTGGCTCTTCCCATTTTGTGACCCTGATGGTTCCTCAACCCCATGTCCGATTACGAATCTATTAACCTTGTCCAGGCACCCGAGCAAAGTGTTGTTTGGATTATCCTTGTGGTTTTCGAGTGATGCGCGGTCTTAAGTTTGCATTGGAGTGTGATTGAAACGGAGCTCCACACCAATTTATCTTTGGCATAAATCTGTGACATGTGGCCCGTAGGCAAAACCCTCCGTTGTGTCTCCGCCCTCCACCCCTTGCCTGATTTCGGAAGGAATTGGGTCGGATGTGAATTTTTACTGCTTGTAGATCAAAATATTCTTTACCAAATTGTATTACCCCTTTGCTGACCAGTTCTATTTTTTAAAAAATCGTTAAGAAAATATTTGTAGAAGAGTTAGGTGCATTTAACACAATGAGTGATGTTAAGAATTCGTGGTCAATTTGCTTGGAATTAACGAAAATCGGGTAAACACAGAACCACATGCGCACGTCAGGCACACTCGCCGTTTTTTGCTTAATTTTTCAGTATTCTTCAGGCAATTCTTCAGGAAACTTTATTGCATTGGCTTCAAGTTGGTCAGAAGCCAGCGCAATACCAATTTGAAGAATACGCTGGAGTTCAAATGGAGATAAGTTCAATCAAAAGTTCGTAATCCAATTCAAAATCCAACATCGCATGGGTCTGAAGTTGCAAAGTGAGTGTAGTCCAAAGTCGAAGAGCAAAATGAAAAAGGAACCACGCCCGTGAGCGATTCATGGTCGAGATTTGGCACGTCCAATCCCAGGATCCACCTCAGGAACAATCCAATGTTTACTCCCAGGCATTGCTTAGAAACGAGTTGAGGGTCGGCGTAAATTACCATGCGAATTGAGTTGAAAGATATAAAATAAAAGAATAAAGTATTTTAAGATACAATTTAAAATGAATACATAAAAATTAATTTACACAATAAATAAAATATATGAGCACCGCTATTAGAGTATGCAACACAGGTATGGTCCCCTTATTTGGCTAAAGATATCGATTTGATAGAGTCGGTCCAGCGAAAATTCACGAAGAGTTTGCCAGGACTATAGTTTGTTCCACATTATGTTTTCAGAAAACTGACTGGATGACGACTCGTTTCCTTGCTCTAAGAGTGCAAAAACATGTGGACATCACACTTGTAGACTCAACAAAGTTACTGTTAGAGTTTACGAATGGGATGTTTAAGGATTTTTTGCACTCGTAGTGGAAGAAAACGTGGCATCATACAGTCAGTTTTCTGAAAACATAATGTGGAACAAAGTATATGCGAGGTAGATCACATCGACCGTTTATCGAGGTCGGGTCTGGAACTGCTGGAACTTCGAAGAATAAAATTTGATCTAGTTTTCACTTTTAAGATTCTAAAAGATCTGTTTTGTTGACCTTCCTCTTTTTGATTTGGCCAAATGGCACCCATTCCACCAGAGAACATCCTTTGGAGTTGGAGGTTAAGAGTTCGAATCTTGACTGTCGAAAAAATTTATTTTCGGTTCGGGTCGTGAATATATGGAATGCCCTTAGCACGGAAACTGTGAATGTTCGGAATGTGATTGAGTTTCGTAGAATGATAAATAAGCGATCCTTTAATCGCTTCCGCTCTTGAAGAGGACGCAATAATTGTAAAAGAGTGTTTTCGTTTTAAGGATTGATCTAGCCTATTAGTTACGGCGATACACTAGCTTAAGTATATCGTATGGTAGCCAAATTTGAGACGTCATGATATGTTTTCCTTCCAATAACGCAGAAACTAATATATTTACGGCATAAATTGTTCCGGTATTTCGTTTCGCAAATTATATTATCTTTCCAACAATAGGTAGCACGTTAGAATTGTTCGTTTAGTTCCGGAGATAATAGAGATTTAGTACGTTGCATGGTGGCCATTTTGTTGACATCATCACGGATTACGGCGTCACTTCCGGGAGTGTCTCCGGTGCATTTGGAAACTACAATGTGTGTACAGCTTCCATGTGCAATACGCAGCTTGTTGCCAGAACTGAAATGTTTTGGCAATTTTTGTTGCTAACAGCGTGGACTACGGACAACGGAGACGGTGACGTTGTGGTGTGTGTGGGCCTTAATAAGTATCACCTGCCGGCCGTGCTAACACCAAAATCGGTTTCTAACAATTGGTTTCTAACAATTTCCGATAGATTTTCATTAATGTCCGGTCAAAAAATACCGATTTTCGATGTGAAAACCTCTCCGAGTTGTTCAGAAAATTTCATCAAATTCGTTTCAGCAGTTTTGGAACGATGTTATTACAAAGAAATCCCAATGAGTCATTGCCTAAGTGATACGCTCCAGTTAAACGAAAATTAACTCTGGCGATAGCCAACGCTAGTAAGGGTCGACCTAGGATCTCTGTGTTAAACTATCAACTTTGAGAGCTTATAACTCCGCCAAAAGTAAACATCTTTAAACTAAATTTGGAATCTAGCCTTGACTAGTCAAAGCCTGTCTGCAGTCCAAAAAATGTGAAATTCGGTCCAGCCAAACCCTAGATACAGAGAGGGGCCAAATAGACAACTTTTGTTCTTAGTCTAGTTCTTCTGGGTACGTATCTTTCGTCTGTCCTTTCTACAGGTCAAACCATTTGTCCTATAAAGCTGGTTCTTAGCTCATTTTACAGGTATTGCTCTGTAGATGTGCCCTTTCCATAAGACATTTTTTAATTGGAAGTGGTTCAGGGGTTACGGAGCTATAAATGACCAGATTGATTGTTTTATATAGTTTTAAACATTCTTATTATGCAGCAATCCCAATTAGCAAACTCCAGCTGCAAGAAGTGGACTGCAGATTAAAGGATCTAAAACTAAACCCACAAGGTTGACCCACCAAGTTTCAGCCAATCAAAGTAGTGATATCAGAGCCAAAAAGGCTGCTGCCAAGTTGCTACAATAGTTGCCAAGCTGATCCCACCGAGTATTAGATCAAAGGTTAAATAAAAAACCTGACCATTGCTACTATCGGCAGTAGTGGTCAAGTTTTTGATTTAACGTGTGAGGTAATAGTCGGTGGGATTAACTTGTCAACTAATGTAGCAACTTGATGGCAGCCATTTTGGCTCTGATATCACTACTTTGATTGGCTGAAACTTGGTGATTTTTTTTTACCCTTGTGGGTTTTGTTTTAGATATCACTTCTTTGTAGTTTTTTTCGGTGGCATCTTATTTTAGCCACTGCCCAGTTATCTACTATCTCGCCAAGTTTGGTCGAAAAATACTGAATACGAACGGCGATATTAATTTTTTTTTTAGTTTTGCTGCAGTAAGTACTTCATTCGTATACATTAAAGAGTTTGCTGATTTGAAAGGTCAAAGGGTTTTTGGCCCCCCCCCCCCGTGGACCCCCTTTGGAGGTTTGCATTCAATAATCAACAATAAGTAGCGCAGGCTGCGGATTTATAAAAAGCTTAGTGGCTCGAAGCCATGCGCCCTACTACAAACAAGTAGCACGTCCGTTTTATCGACAATGATGTGTTGCCGATTATTTCTGGCAGTCCGTTTGCATTGTTACTCGTTAACACTAATAACTTATTATTAGTAATGCTTATTTTGATCACCGGTGGCGTTTTTCCAACATACGGAAAAATAGCATTACAAATGATTGCAATCTTTTTAGTTAATGCCTCCCCAAACGTCAAATCGTAAAAGGCACATATTTGAGTTAAAAGCGTGTTGAATACCAAATTTAATTCCTATCTGTCGCATAATTTATTTTATATGAGCGGAATTAGTAGTCAGTAGTCAGCTAAAATCCACCCAAAACCAAAACTGGTAAGAGAAGCCGCCAAGTTTACAAAAAAGGTCGGCCTTTCAAAGTAGTGATATCATTCAACCAGGGAAAGGCCGCCTAGGTTAATCCTGTTAGCCAAGTTAATCGCACCTACTAATAATTCGAAGGTTAAATGAAAACTAGAAGATTGCTACTAGCGGTAGCAATCTTCAAGTTTTCATTTAACGTCCAAAGTATTATTCGGTGCGATTAACTTGGCTAATAGGATTAACCTTGGCCGTCTTTCCCTGGTTGAATGATATCACTACTTTGAAAGGCCGACCCTTCTTGGAAACTTGGCAGCTGCTCTTATACCAGTTTTGGTTTGGGTGGATATCACAACTTTCATAGGCCTGTGAATACAAAGAATTCCACTGTCTAATAAGGACCTCTACCTTTTTGGTCTGGAGTGTCTATAAATTTTCTAATTCATAATTCTTACGTTTGCTATTGCTCAATTAGCCGTTACACCAGCCAAATGGACATGGTTTGGCGTATTGTATGCCCATGTTTCGCATGCTTAAGTCTATTTAATCCGATTTTTGAGCGCACTGGGTAACAACGGCTGATTTACGTTCGCTTCGCTCACTCAATCAGCGCTTCCCCCTTCACTTGGCTCTCCCGAGGTAAACGTTAATCATTATGAACACATACTACAAACTCACGGAATGGTAAATGTTAATGGATGCCCTAATCCGTATTAAATCCTGCACAACCAAATAAGTTTGACTAGCTGTAGTTATAAGGGCACGTACAAAATGGTACAAATTGTGAGTCGGGATCTCATTTTACGGCTAGGGAGTCTGGGAAAGAACCATACGCTCCCCCACTGTGGGCGGTTTCTGGAGCAGAGCCCCCCGGAAGCAAAAACATATTTCGTGTTTATAGAAGTATGTGATGAACTTTGCAGCGGTTAACAAGACCTAACACAAATATTCAAATAATATAAAATAATATACAAATATAATGTTAGTGTTACTGAAAGGTTCGATAACAAGCTGGAGTCGAAATTCCACGGGTCCTAAATTCCCGGGGCTTGGTAAGAATTGCTCCCCTCCCCCCCCCCCCACCTACCTCGTCCGCTCGCGCGTCCCCCCCTTCTCCGTTGCCGGCTCTGGTAGTTTCATCTCCTCCATAAGTTCCAGTTGAACACACAAGTGACGCGCATTCGCTCCAATGCACAATTATGAACACAAATCAGATTGAAGGTTGTGTTTATTAGTTTGAATGCTAAAAATACATTTCTGCAACAACATTTTAAAATTTCTTTGTCTCCATTAAAGGCTTCTCTGCTTCTCCTGGGCTTCTTGTTTATTTTTCTGAATTTTCTTTTCGTACCTGATCTAGTGTGGATTAAGTGTGGCAGTTGAGCTGTGAACAAGAACATTCATTTTAAGGATCGTTTTTTAGTTACAAGAAGAATTTTAAAAACTAATTTTAGAAATTATTTGGAAGCAAGGCGGCTCGGGTGGTTGTATCCCGTTTCGCCAAATCTCGATTTGACAAACAGAAAGCAGATTAAAAGCTTTTGCCTGAACGGCAAATCCCGTTTCGCCAAATCCCGTTATGCCAAATACCGTTCATGAAATCTTGGGCACACGAAATTTAATACATTACTCCTGTGTCATTGTCAAACATTTATAGACAAACACTCGTTTCTCAGAATCCCGTTTTGCAGAATTATTATTTTTTCTTTTCAAATTACGTGACTCGCACGCGCTGCCGCGTTCGCCGCCGCTAAACATATAACATCAGAAACCACAACTAATCACACATTCCTTCCAAATGGGCATGAATCGTTAACTTCTGCAATGTTAAATTTTTAAAGAATGTTTTGATTTTGCGAAACGGGATTCTGCAAAACGGGAATTGTATTTTGGGAAAGGGTAAGCAATGTGTGTATAACTAATTATGGTTAAAAGAGAACCTTGCATTGACGACCAAGCATTCTAAACAATGTTTATTGTACACGTTTTTCCTTCTGTGTTCAAATAAATCATTTGCTCTTATTCTGCAAAAAATAAGTGCCTTTTAAATCCTCATTTCATAGGAATAAGGGGTTAATTTCGTGTACCTAAAATTTTTGTCAAATTAGATTTAGCGTAACGGGATTTGGCGAAATGGGATTTGCCCTTTAGGCAAAAGCTTTTAATGTCCTTTTTTTTTTAGCAAACCGTGATCACCGTTCGGGTCGGGTCAGTTAGGTCACAGGGTCATTCGGGTCAAATTTAAGAACTTCACACGGAATTCCGGGGTCGACGACTAGGCCCAGAGCCTGCTACAGTAAAGACCGGAACAGCGTTACCTTCAACAAGACGAAGGCGTGACAGGCGTGGTAAAGTGGCGGCCTCAATTGCCAGACCTTGGAAGCTTCGTCGGTATCTTCTCTAGTTTCCTATTTCGCCACTTGGTGTCAGCACCTACCACACCGACTCATCCGCTGATTTTAGTCGCCTTTTTTGGCGAGTTCTGTTATACCTTTAGTGTAGTAGGCTCTGTTCGGACTAACTCCAAAAGTAAGAATTCAACCTATATAAATGAAAAGCATGGTTTGTTGCAACCACTGAACTGTAAAGAAGAAAATGGCGTCGGGCGAAGGTATAGCTGAAAATTCGTATAATGGGGAAACTCTAATATTTGGCTAAATAAAAAATCTGGAAAACCATCTAAACTGGAATATTGTATAGTGGATAATCGTAAAATGGATAATCGTGTAACAGAAAAATTATTTTTAACAGCAATAGGGCAGTGACACAACGTTGTATTGTTGTATATAACTCTATGCTGGAGACAGTAACTGGTAAAGCTGCAAGGGTCACTGGAGGGAGAAAAGAAGGGCGTCTTACTGAAGACAATGCTGTTAAGAGTGGATTTCTTAGGCCTATAATGCGCGATTTTTGTCGATTTGTTGGCAGTTGCTGGCATTTTTAAGCAAGTGAAATCTTTATTTTCCAATTACAACCTAGCAGCATAAGGTATTGGAGAAAACAACGTTTTATTACGCCTATGAAATCCGCTCTCAAAGCACTGCCGTGACTAGAAGTGCCGTTGTTTAACCCTCCATTTTAATCTAGTGCCCCTTGCAGCTATATCTCTTGTAGCCAATATGACGTCACATGACGCTGCAGTTTCAGTTGGTTGCAGTTTCTGATGTTATACGTGTAACCGTAGCAAAGACGTGCTTCCACGAGCAAGGCAGTCACATTAAAAGATATCCGTTACACGAATTTCTTATTAAACTTGATAGCCCCCTCGTCATGGGAATCCCTGCAAACCATTTTGTAAAACAGTACAAGTAAAATCTCAAGAGTAGAAAATTTATTACACATCACCATCTTACCTCTGCCAAGCCTACGCGGGGCCCTAGCGGCAGCTGCGGCTACTAATACTTATGATAACGATTTGCCTCCGAGCAGCTTCGAAGGAAAGGATTATGAGAGGTGTTAGTAACCGCAACTACCGCTACGACCCCGCTATGTAGACTTGGAAGCAATAAAATGGCGATATATAGTTAACTTTCTAATCTATGGTAAAATCAAGAGTTTGGTGGGGATAGAATTTATATCTGGACGATTTACATACTTGGGAATACTATTATGTAGGCTAGTATGTTGCCATTTTACTGCATGGCGCCACAAGGCGTTACGCCTGTAGATTGAGCGATTAGGTCTATATCTTTGTGTGATTAGGCCTATAACTTTGTATGATTAGGCCTATATCTTTGTATGATTAGGCCTATATCTTTGTATGATTAGGCCTATATCTTTGTATGATTAGGCCTATATCTTTGTATGATTAGGCCTATATCTTTGTATGATTAAGCCTATATCTTTGTATGATTAGGCCTATATCTTTGTATGATTAGGCTTACGTTGAGGAATTAGGCCTATTGAAGCAATCAGGTCTATAATTCGCATACATCATAAGAAAAGCCCAGACGATTATCCTAATGCTCCCATTGCAAACTTGAATACAATTTCGCTCCACACAAATTTGTGGAGGTCTTTCACGTCGGTCAGGGAATTCAGAATTTTGCTTGTCATACTGATTCTGGGTCAATACCCTCCGTCCAACTCATTGTCTTGGAGTATGGTAATTTGAAGTATCGTACTGAACTGCATACAATGTTTTTACGTTCTGGAGCTCTCTTCTGCAGTAGAAAATAGACGACATAGTTAGGGGTATTTTACCGGTCAAAATAAACCGGACTTTCGATACGGCGGCATTTCATTCATGAGATCATGCGCAGAGATGTGCAAACGGTTCTCGCGTGGAACTATGGGGGGAAAAAAATCGATTCAGATATCATCAAGCGATAGCATGGCTGGGAAAGATAGATGCAAATCCCAACTCTACTCCCCGTGCTCTACACCAAAGTCGAGTGGAACGATAGTAGCAGGAAGGTTGGTCCTTTCCGGGCTCATTCAGTTGTTTTCCCGTCAATATTCCGTGTTACGTCACTGGCTCCGGTCTGGTTTGGCTTGTGCGCATGTGCGTAAGCTGTCGAGCTGCATTGTGACGTCAGTGGCACCAGCAAACTCAACAGCCAATGGACAAGCAATATGCAAAAAGCTCGGAAGTCATCCTCTTGCTCTAGACGAATAAACTGAATTAGTAATTCTACCGGTAGCACATTGGCATCGGGGGTTTAATACTAAAGTTCTAACCTGTCTAAGAAATGAGAAATGTCTCAGGCCGCCCGCTCACTGAGCCACTTGGCCGTGCGGCCAGGTAGCTGCAGCCAATGAAAATTATTAGTGCGTGGTTTTACATAAACGGTAAGCATTCTCATTGGCTGCAGCGACCTGGCCGCGCTGCCAAGTTGCTCAGTGCGCAGGCGCCCTAAGAAATGCCAACATTTGTTGGTGGTTGACGTGTTATGATGTCCTACGTGAATTAAAAAAATGCCGTTGCTACTATGACATTTTAAGGCATCAGAATACATGGTTGTCATTTGTGTGTGTTGTTTGCTTCTGGTCGTTTTGTTTTTCGTTTTAGCTTCTGGTACTAATTACTTATACACTCGCCGAAAATTTTACTCTCAGAGTTTCATAAAATGCGATTTTTTATTGAGGTACGCACGTGAAAATTGCGGAAATTATTATTTTAGTTTTGGCACAAGTTATCTAGAAAAAAAATGTAGTATTTTAAAATAGTTTAAAATAATTATTAAATAAGCGACGAAATAAAAAAAAATACAGTATATAAACTTACTGCTTCCGCCTTAAGTTTGAAACAATTGGCAAAAGCTTCTCCCTGAAAAAAGTAATTGTTAGAGTTGATAATTGTAAGTAATAAATCACGGTATGGATAATAGCCAAAACCTGGCAATTAAAGGCGCCTGATCACCATTTCGATAGCGTTGCCCATATTCTGAACACAGCATCCACGTTCCAGATTCTCCGTCATCCAATAGGCTGACGTGGGTCACGTGATCTAGTTTTAGTTATGAAAATCGCAGCGCTGCTGCGAATGGCGTAGGTCCATTTTTAATTTACTGCTATTTTCTTTATATTGCTCGAAGATTTTACGCCACTGCATCTAAGAGTTGAAACGGTGAAAAGGCGCCTTAAGGTAAGATGGTTGCCCTATGTTTTAACATGGAGAAAATCTGACATATTCATGTTCCTTTTTCTCAGAAACGGTAGCAGATATAACTTTGAAATTTTTTGTAGTGTCAGTGTATGTCTTTCTACAGATGTTCGACTAGATTTACACATTTCTGGTGAATAGTTTTTTTTTTAAATAAAATAATGAACTTCGATGTCGCGCTATCAGTAACACAGTGACCAAAACCAGTAATTTAGTGTAAACATCATAAACCTAGTAGTGTACGACCATAACTACCATATGAACACCCCTACCAAAAATCATAACTTTCTGACCAATAGTTTTAGAGAAAAAGGAACATGAACTTGACAAATTATGATTTCGGGCAAATCGCGATAGAACTTCGGCGCAACACATACAATTAAAGGAATCGAATTGTCGAATTGTTATGGCAGGGGCGGGATTTGAACAAGAAGTCTCCTTTTCTCCTTTCTTGAAAGTGTATTTTTTTTTTTTTTTTGAGTCCGATTGAAGGGAGAGATGCCGCCACAGGAAGTGTGCGCTACGGTGGTATGATTGTAGGAGGCGAGGCTCCGTCCTTTTTTGGACGTAAGAAAAAGGGTCTTTGTACAATATCCGGCCCGGAAGTGGATTGGAAACCGGGGTCGAAGGACCGTCTGTTGAAAGGGTGGAACGGAGCAGGCCGGAGGTAGTGTCGGCGAGGGGAATGCGCATGATATCCTTGGGGATGACACAGGCGGACACCTCGCCGAAGGTAGGTCGTCTTGAAGAAGTATAAGAAGGGCATGTGTTGTCTAGTCTGGTGTGAGCCGAAAGCCAAAGGCTACCCCCGTCGCATTGGAGCGGCAAGGGGAGCAAGGTAGGTCGCCGTCTGTTGATTTTACGTTAGGGTGGATTCCATGAAACACCGGAAGGAAGGACGGCGTGTCATCAAATTGCCATACGGAGTAGCTGGAGAAGCTAGGCAAAGGAGGGTTCTGCTTTGATGTTTTCCAAAGAGAGGCTGCTGATGGCTTGATGGCTACCAGTGGCATGGAGGAACCTGTTGGGGGCACAGGGGGCGGCGATGAAGAAGCGGAGTGTATTGAAGGTAGAATAAGGTCTAAGGTGGGTGACACGGAGGAAACCGCATGCTTGGTGGTGCGGAAGGAAGGACTTGTGATATAGCGGGAGCTGCGGTGTCGCTGAATGACGTCGGAGGTGGAAGCGGAGGAGTGAATGTCCTTGCCAGATCTTCTGCGGCGGTTGGAGCCGTTGACGAGGGATCCCAGTACGGTGACGAAAGCGGTGATGGAGCGGGGCGGTGGGCGGCGGAAGGAGATGGCGTTGAGGTGGTAGTCCGTGCAGTCGATGGAGACGGAGGAGTGCCGAGAGTAGTAGGAGCATTGTGAGGACGCCGTGTCCGCGACCTCGCACAATAATACGCCCTCCATGGCGGTGAGGATGGAATGGGCGACACCCAGTTGTAATGGGCGCGGGGCAAGGCGTAGTTCAATCGTTGGGAGTAGTACTTCCTGTTGACGACCTCCAATTCATTTGTCAGAGCATCGTTAGTGGTCGGAGGACAGTGTTTTCAGCCTGGAGTGCCTCCAAGGTGGCAGCAGACTGGCGGAGGGCAAATAGTTCTGTCAGGGAGCTGCGGAGGGTCGTGTAGTCGGTAGCGAACTGTTGGGTGATTGTAGGACGAAGTCTACATTAAAGTTGAGATTCCCCAGTTCCCTGGCTGAGAGGTGTAGGCCCCTTGTCAGGGCTTCACGAAGCACGGTTCCGGAGGGAAACGGGGCGAGCGGAGGTCCTACTCGGAATGTGACATCCGGCGGAGGTGGAGGTGGAGGAGCCTGTTGAGGGGGAAGTGGAGCCACTGGCGACCCAGAGATTGGTGCAGAAGTTTGAAGACGGATTGCTGGTGTAGTACGTTGTCGGGCCGGCATGGTATGGATGGAGGAGTGAGCTGGAACACTCGTCTTTTTCAAGATGCTGTTAGGATGGCAGAGACCGCAGGGCCCAGGAATGGATGGGATTACGTTGGCATGTGGAGGCGGGAATGAAACAGTATGTTTCACTGCAGCCTTCTGGCGTCGGGCTCTATCGGCTCTCTGTTTGGAGAGTAAATGGTGCTTCCGAATGAGTGACCATCGGGTAGGAGATATGGACACACAGATCTTGCATTTGTATTGCAAACCATCACAGAAGCGATGGCGCTGGCAGCATGGATGAGGATCGGTTCTAGGTTTAGACGAAGGTTGCGCAAATCCCGGGCATTTACAGGCAATCGGTGATGGAATGTTGACCTCCCCTTGTTGAAGAACTGGTGACGGTGGCGGAGTGTGATCGGAGGCTTCAGAAGATGAAAGGTCCACCATGGTTGAGCTTGCAAAGCGCGGAGAGACGACGATTGGAGAACGGCGGTTGAATTTGAAAACCGTAACGGTCGGATGAGCAACAGGTGGCACCCTCTGGTGGCACGGTGAAGAGTGAGGAGCTGGCCGAAAGTTGTCGCTAGGCGGAGGATGAGGCGGATGCAAGGTGACGTAGGGAGTGTGGTCGAGGGTATGATAATGATCCCACATAAGTAGTTGGCTGAATGCCCGTAGCGGTAGTTACCAACGTGAAGGCGAGGAGGGAAGAGAGACATCATCTGTGCAGAAAGGACCTGGGAAGGTCTTGGTAGGAATGGAGGGCGTGCTGGAAGAAGGAGGTGGTTTGGCCGGTAGTCGGGTAATGCCGGGAACTGTCGATGGATGGTGGCGAACGGAGCGAGGCGAGCCCGGATACAGGGCGAGAAAGTCAGGTCAGGCGGGGCGGAGGATGGTGTAATGGACTTCCGAGCAAATGGATTCGTTGCAGGTCATGTCGGGCTCGTCGACGGAGGCCAGTGAGGCCGGAGTCAAGGCGGAGGTGGCCTTGTCTAAGGAATAAGTTCTTTGGAAGGACGGAAAGGGGACAGGAAGCCGAACGCATTTTGGCGGCTGGAAAGCGGGCGACGGAGGATCGTCGGACCCCCAAAGGAACCGTAGTGACAGGAGATGGTAAAAGCGGAGGAGGAGGCTGGGAGGCGTTTGGAATCGACTCGATGGCGTGCCGGTAGGAGAGGGAGGCAGTGAATCGCTCTCCAAACTTGCCGAAGGCGCCTCTGTGTGCGGCAGACGGGAAGACGGAGGTGAGGCCCGGAAAAGGAACAGAGGGAGGTTGGGGTGGCATTTGCAGGAAGGAAGTTTGTTCGACAGGTGTGCGGCCATGACGACGAGCACAAACCTGGGAGAGGGGAACACGATTAAGCCCATTGTGTTGCGGAGGAGAGGATGGCATGAATCCAGTGGAGGCGGACGAGAAGGGTAAGACGGAGGATGGACCGTGTGAGGAAGAAGGTAAGCCATGTGGCGACCGAAGTGTGGAGGAAGCAAGGGCATCCAGAGGCTGCGGAGGGCCAGCTTGCGGCAGACGCGGAGGTAAGGGACTCGGTCAGTTCCGGCCCAGAATGGCCCTGGGAGAGTCCATGCTTGAAGAGGCGGAGGGAAGGTAAACTGCAACAGAAGGTATTCGAGAGGTAGACATTCGAGGACCTACGCTGAAGCGGATAGTAAGCGGAGGGAATGAGGCGGAGGTAGAGGCCTACCGCAGAGGGCGGCGGTATGCGGTGGCAGGATTTTCGGGGATGGCCCAAGAGCGAACGCACGCGGCGAATGCCCTAGGAGAAATGATGTCGGCTACCGTTGCGCTGGGGTTTATACAAGCAGCCCAGCACATGCGCGGCAGGGTACGAGCCCGGCAGGGAAGGCAACCTTCAAGTTCTAGGGGAATCAATAGCTCAATGGGGAAATCTGCTAATGTAAAATAGGTAATGTATATTTTCTTCGGCTATATAAACTGCCTTTTTGGTACTTTAAATGCAAAAATTTTCAGTTTTTGTTTTAATTGTTATAGTGTGGACTCTTACATTTATTTAAACAATAAAAAAAAAATTTTTGATC
>JAHWFP010227526.1:0-14501 GCA_023313725.1 Lithobius niger
AAAGCAATTTATCTGATTTTTTCTGTGCACATTAATGAATATCTATTGCGCGCAAGTAGGTGTAGGGGGATCCAGAAGGTATAAATGAAACTACGAAAATAAAAAATAAATTTTTTCAACAAATAATTATTACCCTGTTCATACTCGGTCAAATTTTTACCTAGTCGGGTCAAAAATAGCATTACCCGGTACCGGGTCGGGTATTTACCCGGACTCGGTCGAACCCTAGTAAACGGTATTATACTCACACACTATAGTTAAAATCAGTGTATATATGGATCCACACCCTCAATCATGCAGCATACATAACTTGGTATTTATCCCCAAAAAAAATAATAGCACTTGCAAACAAACAAACTCTGTTTACCAAAGACTATGCACACTCGGCTAGGCTTGACTCAAATTCAAATTATTCGACTTGTACAACTTGCTTCACAAAAACCAAATGTAATAAGTTCTAAAAACTTTACAAGAATAAAGTGACGGCATTTACAGTTTTTAAGGTTCTAAAAGTTTTTAGTGATATGTAGATTCACTGAGTCTTACTGCATCCTTTTTTCGTAGGCAATACGTCACAACGTTAGTTATGTTTTCTTCTCTTGCCCTGTAAACAATGTTAAAATCAAACATTTGTAGGTGAATGGCCCTTCGTTTAGTTCTAGCTGACGAGGTTTTCTTGGCAAGCATCCACTTGAGTGTGGAGTTGTCAGTCAAGAGAAGAAATTTGGCTCCAGTGAGATATGTAATTGTTGCTAGTGTTTTAAGTTCAAAGACGGGATACTTCTACTGCCTTTCAACATGCAAGTGAAGAATTCAATTACTTTGGTTTCTCCGTTAATGTTCTGGGTAAGCATTGCTCCAGTCTTTCCGTGGATGCATCCGATTCTGCGATGAATGGAATCAAACAATTTCTTCTCTGATGAGTTTAATTTTGAGTGTGTCGAAAGATTCCTGGTGTTGTTTATCCCATCTTAAGTTTTCGTATTTTTTTGTCCGCCAGTGCAATGGTGCCGAGATTGACGAGAAGTGTGAGATGAGTTTTCTAAATCCTCATGTGCTACCCCAGCAAAGCAAGAGTCGGGAAAATCCGTTGAATCAATGAAAAAAGATGATATTTATTGCCCGTTGTAGCAGCCATGTTGCCAGGTCCATCTTTCTATTTCTCTTTTGCCACCTGCTGGCGCACGGTGCATTTGTGAGCTCCTTACATTCAAACTTACATTTCAAACTTTTAAGACCAACCAATGACAATTCTTAATTAAATTGCAGACTTGTAAAGAACCACAATATTATATTAGACTATTAGCCCTTTAAAATCTAGACTTTTTGAGGAACTGCAGATTTGGGTGAATGCTGTAAACACATAAAATCAAACTTACCACTGCCATCAATGTCATACTCCTGCGTATCATCTAAACCCGATTTGTTTTCCTCGACGCATTTGAACACAAAACTCAAATCTGAAAGGAATTGAATGAGCCGAGTTAGACGGGACATATTTGAAAAACAAAAAAAAAAACGTGTTAATAATAGTTGAATAGCACTCTGGCTGTCGCTTACTGGCATCCGGGTTGTTTTTTCGCATAACAAGGAAAACTTCATCTCCATCTTTCAACAAATGGCGATTTCCATTGCTCACCTGGGTGGTTCTATTGATGAATGTAGAATTTGTGCTATGCAAAAAGATAGCAAATATTTAGATGTTAGAAAAAACGTGAAGGAATAGAGATAAGCCTAATTGTTGCATTACAACAACCCCAAATTTTGTTACAAGAATCGATAATATGAGGAGTGGCATACATAATAGTCTGATGAAGTGTCAATGGCAACTCGGGGCTCAAAATGTCCAGAAAGAAGTGTGTAGCATAATTGCGATGCAAAATAATATGCGTAGCAATCGCAAAATAATGGTTAGCAGTTTTCATGAAGCATTATTATTTTTCTTGGCAGGCAAAAGGGCGTTTTCGTTTTAACTGATGGTTCAGCTAGAGGTTCAACTAGAACAACAGAATGTGATTGTGTGATGTATAAATTGTATCATTTTTAAAAAACCTAAACATTCTGATGCTTTATGTTACGATTGTGTATCGTTCTATTTCATTCTTTGCACAACCAGTATAAAAACAACTAAACTTCTGTAGGGATTGGAATTAAGAATTTTACGGAACACAATGAATGTTCTAATGTAAATGGGCTAGACAAAAAGGATTTTTTTAACACAGTTATAAAGTTCTTTTGCCATGATGTTGCGTCGCTAAATTGCTACCTAAATTTCAATTTTGTATCGCTAATGTCTAAAATTGTGGTGCAAACTGCGATGCGATACCGCTCATTTCGAGCCCTGCAACTGGGGTCAAATTTCCAAATTTTGATCTGGGTGCAAATTAGCACCCAAAATCTGTTACTGGGGTGCAAAAAAAGTCTTTGCATTGGGGTGGGGGGGGGGGGGAGACGAGGCCTACTCCGACACCATGTTTCATGATGCTCTACTGGCGTGCGAAACAAACATTTAAAACTACACTGTTGGTCTCCTATTTTATAGCCATTGAAATAATCTAACATTCACCATTCAGTGTACTGTTTTCCTGCACTTCACTATTCCACTGAAAATCCTATAGTTTAACCAAATGTAGTAAAAAATGAGTTTAACTACTTTGGATGGAATGGCGGCACCAGAAAGATAATTCCAAACGCAAACTGCAAGTCTGTAGTCTGTACGGCTCGAAAGTTATGAGAAATTTAACTTCGGCGTGCAATTTTGCACTCCAAGAGCTGCACCAAGAGTGCAAAATGCAATATTGGAGAGCAATTTGCCCCCGTGCATTCGAATATTTCGTCCTCTGTGGCAATACTACCCCATATTCCATCTCTGGGTCATGACCGTTGGTCGTAACTATTTTCAGGAATAAACTACATAAAAATTAGGTTGTGAAGGACCTAACCTAATAAATATGTGTGAAAAATATGAATTATTCGGAAATACCGTTAATTCGGCAATTTTACTTTACTTGTTGTTCTGCAAGTCTCATGACTCTTGCCTGAAGACAAGAGATAAGTAGAGATAGTTGAAAAGTTGCAAGTTTAAAAAGAGGAAATTGGACAATTTTTAGTTTTGCGTAAGTGACTGTCTTTAATATGAATTATTCTACAATTAGTCCTGGAATGCAACAACTCCGTGGGCAACATTATTGAAACAACATTAAAGCGGGGAAAGAGATGGCTTTTACGAGCAACAGCCGATTTAGTTAGAACTGGCTGGTGTCACATTCCAGGTGCATGCCGATGCTTGCAAGGGCTGGAAAACTACTATAACATGCAGCTGGTTGGAGGCTTTGTTTCGGCTTCTGTAGGATTGTGTGGTTTGCCATCAGTCTCATATTGCTTGCTAGTTCGTTAGGAGTTGATTCTGCTAACGGAAAAACCGCAATTTTACCAGGGGAGGGAGCACGGGGGAAATTTGTTTCTATTGATTAAGAAAAAATATACACTACCTGTAAATTTATTTGCATTCAGTTGCTGAGTGCTCACTACCCTGGAGGAATCAAAACTCTCTAGATACGCCCAACTCAGACACCCACCTGCGAATGTGCGGGTCCTGTGTGGGCAGGCCCTACATAAATGGTGTTACGGCGATAGCCAGCCATCTACTTTTCCTCCCGATATGTCAGCCATGATGGTGACTCGAGAGGGGAGGTTGGGTGGATATTTACAGGTAGTGTATATTTTCTTAGGCAATAGAAACCAATTTTGGCCTCCCCCCCCCCCCCCCCTGGGGCATTGTGGTTTCTACTTGCTGGACAGAAAATATCCACTACCTGTAAATTTATTTCCATTTACAGTGACCTCGTCAATATAGGTGGCGGGCACCATCATGACGGGGCCCCCAAGGGTGTGGGCTGGGCCCTCTGTGACAGAGTTGTGGTGGATTGGTTGCAGGCGCAACGTTTTCCTGTCACGACCAACTTTGCGCACAAGGCAGTTGGAGCGGAGATGGTACTTTCAATTGCCATTTAAGCGAGTTGGTGAGGAAGTTCGGTCGAGTTTTCCAGATTCCAGCGTTTACCGTCTCTGTGAAGATTTTTCGAGTTGAAGTTGGAAATGGTTGACAGCATATGTGGTGTGAACATAGTTGAGTGGGGTGGAAGGGTCTTGGGTTGTGTTAGTGGTGGAAGGTTAGTCCATTAAAGTGTGTGGCGCGGTTGTTGGTTTAGTCAGTTTGGTAGGATTGTGATTACAGTTCTAGGGAGATGACAATTTTGAGCAAGATGCGGAGGTCCTAGTTCACTGACGATTAGCAGGGTGGTGGATTTCCAGAGAATTTTGAAGGCAGGATTGATTCGTGGAACAGATCAAAACGGCGCTGGCTAGTCCAGTTTGGCGCATGGTTGTGAGCGTTGAGATGAGCGCGAAATGACTTGTTGTAAAGGTTCGGACTATAGAGAGGTGGGCATCAGATCAAGCCAAATGAAGATCACTATGATTCAGGTGTTGGGAGTGAGTCATGACGTTCAAGGAACAATGCATCACATGTGGTAGAAGTCGTGGGTGAATGATTAGGAAAAAGCTGGCCAACGGGTTGAAGAGCAGTGGTGAGCGCCAGATGTCGGTAGAAAAGACAGATGGGTTGAATGAGTGCCAAGATGTACATGTTACAGGTGCAGGAAGGTGAGAGGAGAAGATGTGGCTTTGGACCGATTCCCAAGGTGAGAAGGGGCAGTCGATGATGTGGAATTCCAGCAGTTTGGGGTGCAGCGTTGCAAAGTCTACATGATGGGTAGGATTGATGTTGTATTCCAGAGCCATTATGATAGGAGTACTGTAGCAGTACCAGATGTGGACGTAAGGTTGTGGGTTCATCACTGGAAAGTTCAGATGGGCAGTATGTGAAAGAGGCAATTTGCCGAACATACTACCATAGGCGTTGACGGCTACAAGAGATAATTTCAGGTGGAAGTCCAGTTTTGACTCGGTGGGAGTCAAAAAGCAACCCAAAACTGGGAGAGGGACAGTGGGTTGCAATGTGCGAGGAGTTGTGGCCCTGTTGGGGATATTGATGAGAAGCCGCTGGTTGTAGTTCAGAAAACATCAGGTTGTGAAGACAGAGAGGGCTTACAAGCTGATGTGGTGTTGGTCATGAGTCGTGAAGTCTGTGTAGGTGGCAGATGATTCATCATGTTTGACTGTTTGATGAGTGTATAACTTGAACATTGGATTGGTCGAATTCCCAAGGATTTGGATGAATATGATATTTTAATCCTGTGAGATTGAGTTGTGGCGTGAGGCGAAGTGATTTGATTCATTGGTTGGCCGGAATTTCTTCGAGAATCCTGGCCCTTCAAGGCAAGAGATAAAACAGGGTTTACGGTGTGTTGACATAAGACATGTTGGACCTGGAGGACGTCATGTGAGGTCTTCTCCCTTATAGAAGAACGGAAGAGGTTGGACGTCACGTCTGGCTGTTATAAGGAATTAAGCTGTTGTTGTCCCTCATCATGTTGAATTCAAATGACAGTGAGACATGAAGAGAGTTCGGCTTCACCAAGACAGAACGGGTGGTTAATGACGGAGACAGGATGTTGATTGTCCCATGAAATTGAAAGTGTCGTGATTGACATGGATGCCGTGAATGATCTTCATGATTCAAAAGGTGATGCGGTTTCGAGTTGCGAATATGTGCGCACGAACAGTGTGACCGAGTTGGTGAGCGTGAATGACAGATGTATGATTAGAGTGAACGTGTGTGGAATAGGTAAAGATGCAGGTGAAATGTCATGAATTCTTCAGGAACAGCGAATGCAACAGGCGATTGGTGGATTCAGAGTGCAAGCAGTAAGAGTGATCGCCAGCGATGGGAGTTTGCAGAGTGGGTGCGTTGCGATGCAGAGGGATTAATTTCCAAGACGTTGAAGAGAACATTTATTCAGGAATTGGTCGAGTTGATGGTGGTCGAGTCCTTCCCACCATGAATCCAAGCTATGGTGGATGTGGGGATGGTGAGATGGAGCGGGGAACGTGGGTGATCAAGTGAAGAATCACGTAATTGACTGAAGGGGTGAGGATGAAGCAAGGCACGAGGTCGGGGTTGGCGTTTCATCGGTTGTGCAGTGTGCAGACCATAAGCCTTTGAGGACAGTGCCTGGCGGTTTCCCATCCTGTGAGGACGAAAGATTGGCGGAAGAGGCCAAATTGGTGGTGAGAGAGATGGGACTTGATGTCTACGTTGACTGGAATTGGTGTCACAAAGAACCTTGTGGATTCCAACGGATGTAGGGTGTTAAGTGTGATGTGTTTTGAGGTGAACGATGAACAGCAAGAGAGTTTTCCATTGGATGGGCTGAAGATCGAATGATGCGGCGTTCGGAAAAAGATTGTTGACGGCATTAGCAGAGGGCATGTAACAATCTGAAGAAAGAAGGAGGTGGAAGTGGGCCTGTTGACGAACGGAAATGATGATAAACTTCTTCCAGTGAGGATCAAAGTTGAACGTCAATGCTTACAGTGAGAAATACGCGACATCATTTGAAGGGCGTCGGGAAGGTGACTGGAGATGAATCCATGAGGATCAGTAAAATTCCATTGGTGTTCAAGAAGGGGAACAGATGATGAGAAAGCGGCGGGCGGCCAGTGTAAATGACGGACAACGAACGACCTGTTGAAGGCAGTTGTAGTGAACGACAATGGGCAGCAGCGGTGGTCGTCGAGCATCCTAACGGAGAATGAGCTTGCAAACGACGAACGGGCTTGTGGACGGCGAGCGGGTTTGCGAACGACGAACGGTCTTGTAAACGGCGAACAGGCTTGTGAACGACGAACGAACTGCGAACAGCGCATGGGCTTGCGAGCGACGAGCAGTTTTGCAAACGGGAAAAGGGCTTGCGGACGACGAACAGACTGAACAGCGCATGGGGTTGCGAATGACGAACGGACTGCGAGCGATATTTTCCGAGAATTTATGTCCAACTTGATTCTCCCTCATCTTTACCAAGTTAAGATATTAGATCTTTTAAAACTCGATCTCACAATATCTTGCGAATTTTCGACAGCTTTAGCAAGTTTGGTGGTATAACTGCTTCACATCTGTCTTCCTCGGGCACTAAGTTTCAGTCTGTTCTCCGTCTCCAACTACGTCTTCGTTTTGTGTTTTGAATAACGGTGCCTGCCGTAGCCTCTCGTATTTACGATGTTGCTCGTTCCAATGCGTTTCTAAGTGAGCGCTAACCTCTCTGCTTATTAAATGGCTAATGGTGGGATTTGATGGCCCTTGTAAATTCATTAATTTCTTGTGCTTTCTGGTGTGCTCAACAATAGCAAGGGACTACTCCAGTCCTCGTAGATGTGCGCCACTTCTGTTGTTAGAAATTAGGAGCGTCTCGGTATTTTTCCAATCAATCGGATGCTTCGTCTCCATGGAGTGGGTGGCTATGCTGCTAGTTGGACTGTGAGCGGCGCTTGGGCTTGTGAAAGACGAACGGGCTTGCTAACGACGAACGGACTTAGAACGGCGCATAGGCTTGTGAACGACGAAAACGGATTAGCAAACAACGAACGGACTTGCGAGTGGCAAAGGGCTGCGAACGCCGAACGGGCAGCAGGCGGCGGTCGTCGAGTTCGTTGTGGCGGATGGGTCTGTGAGCGACGAATGGCATGCAAGCAGCGATGCGAGATGCTGAAGCAATGGTAAGGAAGGTTGATGGGTGCCAACAATGGTGAGCCAGAATGGTTACAGGTGTTTGTGGTCGGAGGCTGGTGAAGAGACGATCAAATGGCTCAATTTGATCATGTAGGGGTTGACCCGGTGAACTGCAGACGGTTGTGAGTGGTATTTCGCTTGAAAACGATGGTCGGGCCAGCGAATGGTAAACCGGCTCGAGCTCGAGCTGAAAATTTTCAGGTAAGCTTGTAACCGGTGAGTGGGTGAAGGGGAACCCCGTGATGAACACAAGGTGAATGCTTCACTTGCTATTGAACGGGGCGAACGTGGCGAGCGTCGAAGACAGGAAGGCCGAGATAAGAGAGGTCTTCGTGGAGACGGCTGCATGAATGGCGTCAATTACGGATGAGCTGTGCAGCAAATAGTGACGAACAATGTGAGTATAGTGAACGAACGAACGTCTTCTTATTGTGGGAGAATTCATTTTGAAGGTATGACCAGCGAATGAACGAACCAATTCATTGTAGGGATGATCGGTGAACGAACGAACGCGAACGGAAGTCTTCTTTATGTAGCGGGCGAACGGCGAACGGTCAGGGCAGCAATGTTGATGCAGCGGCAGCTGGAAGAAAAGAGATGGCTGGCTATCGCCATAATACTATTTATGGACCCGCGCATGCACAGCTGGGTGTCTGTGCTGGGCGTATCTTGAGAGTTTTGATTCCTCCAGGCTAGCGAGCACTCAGAACTGAATGCAAATAAATTTACAGGTAGTGGATGTTTTCTGTCCGGCAAGTAGAAACTAAGAATTGACACTGTCAGATTTTGCATTGAAAAATAACAATAGTAGTAGCCTACTTCACAAAAGTTAAAGAAATAGACGTTAGCACCAACAAGAAATTTCAACTTAATTCACCAAGAATGCTAGAAAGTTCCAACTTCGGTGATGTTCCATGCCCGTCCACCTTCACCAGAAATTACACGAAGCACCAGTCCAAATGAACATTATGTAACAGTGATCACCATCTTTCAAAAGATGTTTGAAAGATGTGATCACTTACGTAACATTCGTTTGGAGTGGTGCTTCGTGTATAATAAACAACGGCCCAGGAACTTCACCAAAAATTCAAGTAGGGACTTGCTAGTGTTCTTGGTGAACCAAGATGAAATTTCTTTGCCTTTTCTGAAAAACAAAATCTATTACCAGTTTTGTTATTTTTCAGTGCAAAAGCTGACATAACCAATTCTTACTTTTTCCGTTGGCAGAATCAACTCCGAAAGAACTAGCAAGCAAGAGACTGATGGCAAACCATACAATCCTACAGAAGCCGAAACAAAGCCGCCAATGATCGGGCCAAGCAGCTGCATATTATACTGCAGATAGAACGTCAGTCAATGTTGCGGACAGAATGTTGCGTGTACATTTACGTTTGAAAGGGACTGACCTAGTCGACTTGATACTGGACAAGCTACCACCACACAATCGGTTCAAAATATTTAAAATAATCGATAGGCTATAGTTTTATTTCTTATTGCAAATGGAAGAATACAGAGTTCGTACTTAAATCCAAATTCCAAGCCTTTTCCAGGCACATTATTCCAATTATGAACACCACGCAAAACGCTAGACACCAATTTATTGTTTCAATTATTATTGTTTATTTGTGCCGATGCCGGCAATCAAAACAGTAGAAAGACGAAGAGCGAATGCTGTAGCACTGTGGGGTATGGGTACTAGGCCTATGCATTTTTTAAAACTTTTATTAGCAAAATATAACAGTAACAAATATAGGCCTAAGCTTATGCATTTTTTAAAAAAACAATTAAGTTCTCAATCATACTATTTTCTTTAACATTCTCAGTAACTTCCAAACTTTTCTAGCCCGAAAATGAAAATCTGGCAGCATGCCATACTTTTCAAGGCCTGGCAAAAGCCTTAGAACTAGGGCGTTATCTGATAGCCTTCGAACAGCTAACTTTTATTCTTGATTGATGAATACATTCTTGGCGAAAGGGTTCTCAATATTTCATCTTGCGATGGTCCAAGAATTTCACCTGTACCGTCTGTAATAACACTTAATTTTAACCCATTGCGCGCCACGATTTGTCTACAAATAAACCATCCTAGGTCATAATTTCCTGGTTACAAGTAAAAACACTGACACCGTCTGCTTGATAAAATTGTTAAAAATTGCGCAACGAACCTTTTCATGCGAAATTTGTTTTGCTTTAATGAACGCAAATGCACCCATTTTTTGGTAGCATGATTAATAGCACACTGCCTACTAAAAAATTACATGGAAAGATCTGAAACGGATAACAAAACCATCACGAGAATTAAATGGACGTCATATGACGTTCGTGGTCTCCAAGAGACACTTAGTGAGGACGTCATATGAATTTTGTGGCCCACGAAGGGTTAAGTGTTATTCTAGAGTTTTCCAGATAGTAAACGAACCCTGGAATAACACTTAAAATTAAGTCACCAACTCTGAATTTCCCTCCGGATTAGATGACCAATGGCTGACACTTCCAGCAAAGGTTAAATGTGAATGCTTACTTTAAAGCTGTACTTAGCTCTTACAAGTTACAATCTTACCAAATCAGCTTGCTTTTACTTACCTCGTATCGTGGACCCAAACACTGCCGTCTTCAGCTCGTTGCAAAAAACAGTGATGACCAGAAACCAGCCGACTCTCAACGTGCAAATCACAATCTGCAAACAATTTTTTTTTTATAATTGTGAAGCAAATGGACACATGCAGTAAGCAATGCTCCTACAGGATTTTCTTTTTCATGCCTGTTCCAATAAATTGCTTTGGATAACTCGGTTCACACTTGGTTCATTACAAACCATACCAAGAAGAAACACAAGAAACGCCCGGGCTAATTTTTACTTAAAAACATGAGATGAGGAGCACCTGACCGACTCTCTACAAGTCGTAGCGAGTCGTATCCTCAAATCTGTTGCAAGCATAGAGGGATTGGTGTTGGAGGTCATCAGCGATCAAGAACAGTAGGCTACTAGGGGCATCAAGTGTCAAATTTAAGAGCACAATTAAGTTTATGTTTACGTTTTTTTACGCTTAGATTTCAAAGTAACGGATATTTACCATTCCAATATCCTTGCAAATTTTCGACAGTCAGGTTTTTCTGGAGTTGGAGGGGCTCAGAACGACTGTCTTCATCAGGCTACCACATCACCGTGATCGTTCGTCTGTTCGTCTGAGAGCAGACAAACAATCACGACGAAGTAAGCGGTGATGTGGTAGTTTGATGAAGACAATCGTTCTGAACCCCTCCAACTCCAGAAAAACGAGGCTGTCGAAAATTTGCAAGGATATTGGAACGGTTAATATCCTTTACTTTGAAATCTAAGCGTAAAAAAACATAAACATGGACTCGAATTTTCAAAGTAAGCGATGTGATATTTTTAAAAGAATTCAGTTTGAGTTTCTGGTCGATTTAAGAGCTTCGAAGAAGATGTAGGTTCTTGTAATCGTACAAGCTAAATCTACCAAACTGTCTGAAATCCAGAATGCAAAATAGTCTATTAAGACTGTAAAACTGTCTAATGAAAAGTGTTTTTATGTGTAGGCTTAGTGTAAAAAAAATTAGCCTACAGAGGCTATGGTCCCAACCTGCGCCTTCGTCTGCTAATGAAAAATGGCAAGTGCAGAAATAATGGTGTAAACATTAAGAAGCACTTATTGTGAGAGCATGACATAGCTAGGAGGACTGAAATTAATATGTTTTCATCATACAGCCTATCGAAAATTTGCGAAATACGAGCGAGTATCTCCTGTTTTGAATCTGAGCGTTGCTCGTATGAATCTGAAATTATGTGATTTGTCGGATGATGGCAATTTAGTCGGGTATCCTACAATCCAGGACACGGAAAAGTTGCAATATCCTAAAGCAATTAACTCAGTTTTTCCTGTAAGAAAAATACTATTGACAGACACCATCTTGGATATTAATAGATCAGCGCTGCCGACAATTTCAACGTTACCATGTGTGACGAACAAATTGTATTTATTAACTGAACGACATTTCCACATTTCCCCCGTGAGAGAAACTGCTGCGACGTGCGCAGAAAATAATCGCGGTCAATTATTTTTTTACCGTAAGCCGCACTTTTTTAGATATACGCGGAAACAACAATAATTTTGCTAAATATTGACCGATTTTGATGTTCAAATACACCATTTTAACCCTTTTTTCGTCAGATTTTCAATGGTGCAAACCACAAGTCAGTAGCTCCACCCTTTCTGAAGTTATTTATAAAAAAACATTTAACTTACATTTTTAAACAAACGTGGCTTGCAATATACCCTGTGTTCATGAAGTTTCTTATTTTCACTGTCAGTTTTAGAGTCAGTCTGAAGCAATACGTGAAACATGGAGTTCTGTGATTTAGAATATTTGTATGAAAAGACTTGGGGGGGGGGGGAGGGGGGACGAAGGGAGTTCACCTGATGGTACTTTGAAAGTGTGGGCACGTCTGAGAGGTGGGTTTTTGTGAAACGAAGTAGCCCTCCTGTAGGATACAGGATTACAAAGAAATTTTTAAAACAGTTTTAGTTGCCATGTAGGGTACTTATTTCTACAAGCATTTTACAAATGTTACTGTGGATAAAGTAATGGGGGGAAAAGTTATAGAAAGGTTTTTTATGATTTTGATGCTTTGCCATGCTTCCAAAAAAAAAAAGCAAAAAATTGTCACTTCAAAGGGCTCGTTTCCTTCAAAAACTCCAAAACCAGAAAAATTAACCCTGCAGAAAAATGTTTAGGTTACAAAGCTGCGTCGCAGAAAGCTGTGGAACATTATAACACAGGGTACGTTTCTTAAAGCATTTTAATTCTTGAAATGAAGTTGCTCTCACCGATAGAGATTGTTAGACTTGGGCTCGGCAATACAGAATACGCTCTGTGGATGACAGCAAAGGCTGGTGGTAATTTTTACAAGCACACAACCGGACTACTTTCAGTTACAGCAAGCTAAAAAGAAGAAACTACTGCTTGTTTGGGGTTCCATTTTACTGAGTGAATTTATAAGCTTGATTTCAAGGGATTAACTGTCACTAATAAGCTTGAATCTTGGTACCTAACATTAGGTAGAAAATGGAGCCACAAACGAGCAGTAGTTAGCACTATTTAGCTTGCTATTTAGACCAGTCCTGTTTTTATTATTTATTTTGCTTTGACCATACACAAGGTACAATAGGGAGAGTTACAAGAATGCCAATAATAGCACGAGGAAAATGTTAACACAGACTCAAGCTTGCAGTCCTAGTTCCACTTCCCTTTGGGCTCTCGTTACAATAACAGGAGCTAGGACCAGCAAATTTAATGCACCACTCCAATGAACAGATATTAAACGAACCATTAATTTGGGAAATGTAACTTCATATTCACGTACCAAATAAAAGCTTTGCTATTAAAGCTACATTCTTCTTACTCTATAATTACCAGGTGCAGTTCTCAGTCAGCGCCACGTTGCCGTCGTACCGTACGAGATTTTTGTTGTTATGCTAACGTTCATTCCACTTGCTGACATGACTCAGCATTGCACGTACGATAAAAAAGCTTCAATGAAACAAGGGTCAAAATTGTGTCATCGTACCCCAGAAACAATGATACGTCATGGCTAACGTACGGAAGTAGATCGAACATCTAAGTTTGCCTAACTATGAGGAGGATGTGTGAAAAATACTTCCCACCATTCAACAGAAAAATATCCTACGGGCTAAGGCCATGCAAAAAAAAATTGTTTGGTTTACTGGCGAGATAGCAAGTTTATTAAAGCACCAGGCAACCCGGTATTTTATTTTATTTAACTGACCACATTTCTTGTACGTTTACTTAGCTCAAACCGAAAGAGTATGCAGTCAGCCTAAAAAAGTATAATATTCCGCTAATATGTTATTTATGCCATCTAGTATTAAAAATATTTTCGTTTTTGCCAATTAACTTCTTTATGGTTTGAGCTCGAGGTTTTAAATTTGCACCATTAAAAAGCTCGTTTCGAGCCGGTGAAAATGGTATACTGGAATGTCCAAAATGGTCAAAATTTGGCAAAAGTACAATTTTTAGCAAGATGGACCAAGATTCAAATAAAAGAATTTTGACCCGCGATAATTTAAGGAACCCGCACGCGCCTGTAAACCAAACAATGAACTTTGCATGGCCTAAGCCAAATTTTTTTAAAGGGTTAACATATTTCCAGATTCAGCCGGAAATCTGCTGGACGCAACATTAGATCAACAGGAAGTTGGAGACAGGGAAAGAACACATAATCACCATCGTAGAACTCGACTAGCCTATTCCTCTTGAATTTTCGGTGGTAAAAGTTGTGCAAAGGATGTCAAAGTTGTGTGGTCATCGTGGCTGAACCGTGAGAGAGCTCAGCCTGGTTGCTGGAGGTTTGTGGATCTGGTCGAACCCCTGGAAAGGGGACCTTGGCAAAGTCCCCGCCAGGACTGCCGGCCAGGGTAGCGTGAGAGGCTACCATGCTCCTTCAGTGGGTATGGGATGTATTCTGGCTAATTCTGGACAATCTTTCGGCCCCGACGATGATCGGAGGTTTCCCGGATTGAATCCCCGGGCTGGCACCTCCCTTACCAGATATTTTCTTCTTCTCTAAAAAAATATGGTAATGTTCAAAATTGAGCCGGTTCAGCCATAGGAGCATTAATTGCTTCGACTGACACAAGGCTCGTCAAAATGTAACAAAAAAAAAATTCACTTATCTGTGCCGACCACCACCACCATAAGTGCCAAAAACAATTTACAGTTAGAAGATCACATCACAAAGTGTCGGTGCTATCAGGAGTGTGTAGAAAACAGT
>JAHWFP010227527.1:2903-20646 GCA_023313725.1 Lithobius niger
ATGGTCTGGTGCCGACTGTTAAACCTGTTGATCAATCAGAAGGCAATGGTCTGGTGCCGACTGTTAACCCTGTTGATCAATCAGAAGGCGATGGTCTGGTGCCGACGTTAAACCTATCGATAATGAATGAACTTGTCCTTCTTAGGAGTAGGTGGAATCTTTGCGTGAAGAAGCAGCCATTTATGATCCATCTTATTCCCTTCTTTTGTTACCGTGTTCAACTGCTAAGCCAGCTTTAAGCAGTCAAGGTCACTTTCACAAAACTAGAATATGCATGCAAACAAGAATTTATAAATTCTGGATCTAAATAAAGAGAAACATAGACTTTTTATTTTGAAAAACTGCACGCATAAAGTAGGATCAAAGTTGAAAATGCTGTTAACTGTCGTAATTAAAACTTCTCTGAGCCAAAGACAGCATTGATTTTGTCGACTTATCCCCCAGTCGCTATAACCCACCTAGAAACTTACTGTTGTTGTTTTTACTTAAGAGAGCCAAACCCAAAGCGGGTTCACTGCCCCATTGTATACCACGAGAGGGGCAATTTAGCTGAAAAATCAAGAGGAAAACCAAGAACCTTATTACCACCACTAGTGGAAAGTCCAAACAAATTTCGGGGAAAAGCAAATGTGTGGTCACGAAAGCCCGAAAACTACTGGCTTTAATAACTAAGCAGCATGACAAAATAAGGCCAAGGCTAGTCACGTATTCTACAAAATCCTTTTTTAAACCTATCGCCAACCTGTTTCCCCACCCCCACCACTCTCTCTCTCTGCCCTCCCCCAATCTCTGTGTATTCTGCCTCCGTTATGTAACGCTAGTCCTGTCTACTCCTGCGTCACCCCACACACAGATCCTCTTATCTCTACTGGCCGTCTCAGTCCACTGCTATTTCCCCATCCCCCAACAATCATGGGTCGCAAATCTTCCAACCCTGAGCAACCTTTTTGGAAAATGTCAAGAAACTGCGGCCGGGGTACTGACTATGCTGAATTAATCACAATTAAGCGTTACTACGTGTAAAACGTTTCACCACCACATTACAGTACATACGCAACACTACGCCTATCCAATATCCACCACCAGACGGCAGCACCGACATTCATGTCAGCCAAGCTCAGCAGCCTCACTCGGCCTTAGTTTTGGCTACCAATTATCCTCGGCAGCAATTTTTTTTTCTTTTTGCATTTGTCAGAACAGCAGCAAACGAAAATTACAAACACGAAGAGCAAACGTGAACCGAATGAGAACTGTTTGCAAAGCTAAGCAACCTCAATCGGCCTTGGTTTTCCACAAAGTATTTATCCACGCCAGCAACAGATGGTGCAGAGGTGTTTGCCCAGACACCCGAACTGGAGAATTGTTTTTTTTTATTTTTATTTGTGCTTTTCTCAAGTGTGTGCACCATATCAGAGGTGATGGCATTACTGTACTACCGCACCGAGTGAATTTAACTTGGTCAATATTTCCTTGAAAACTACATTTTTCGTACATCTGTTACTAATTTTCCTTGATGCGGGTCATGAACCCTGCCAACAATGGCTCGTTATACTATCACAACAATGCCTCGGTTACTAACAATGCAAATCATTGTTGTACAAATATGTTCGATAATGGTTCGGCAACAATACGCTAACACTGCCCTTTATTGTAACAATGGCCCAGGGGTGTTTGTTCAGATTCTCGAATGCTCCTCTTCCTACCTTTCCCCGCTACCAAATTATGATTTGATTTTGATTTTATTGAGCCTATAGATTGCAAATCATGATGTTAGATTTCCAAAATGTCTCAGAGGATACACTTTACTTTTACTTTTTACTTTTATTTCATACATGAGCCTACGGACCTTGAGTCATTCGCTCAATTCTAAATCTTTTACTACGACTACTACTACATAAATTTAACATCCTACAACTGGTTGAACCTTGCCGTCTTCTTACAGAATCTCACTACTTGTCGTAGGGTGGATACAGTCCCTGCATCGTGCGAGGAGGCACCCAGAATTCCTTCAGTTCCGCTTTCCAATCCTACACTACCCGGCCCCGAAAATTTGCCCAGTGGTGGAACACCAGAAGGAAGTGCTCCACTGTCTCGGCCTCTGTACCACACATGCAGGCCGGAGTGGGACTGAGGCCCAGCCGGTGTTTATGAGCCCTCAATAGCACATGGCCAGTACTAAGTCTGGACAACAGTGCTCTGTCTTCCCTAGGAAGCACATCCAGGCCACACGGATGACAAACAGTCGGGTGGAGATCGTAAAGAACCCTGCCAACTCTACTATCATCCAACTCTTTCTGCCAGTCCCTTGTGGTCACCCACTTCAGAACTGGGAGGAGGTCCCTTGGAGTAACTGGAAATGTCACCGTGTTGATTCTCTCCTCAAATCCCCGTCTAGCCAGTCCGTCTGCCACCTCGTTCCCAAAGTGGCCAGTGTGGCCTGGCACCCAGCACACAGCCACCCTGACCCCCCGCTGCGTGGCACTCACCAATTTCAAGCCAATCTCAACAACGAGGGGGTGACTGACATCCAACTGCCTGTATGCAGATCGAAGGAACCGGATCCCAGCCGCCAAGTCCGTCAGCACCCGGAACTGTCTCAACTGCAAATCTAACCCAATATCCAGTGAGACAGACAGTGCTACCAATTCCCCAATGAAGGCAGATGGGAGGCACTTAAGAAAGTAGCTGTATTCCTGCTGTAGGTCGGGAACACATACTCCCACACCTCCCTCTTACACACCACTGAAAAACGAGGCATCACAACAGATATCCACCCAGTCAGAGCTGTCCCCTGCCTGCTCCGAACAGGCCAAGAGAGGCGAAACCTCCCCACACCAAGGCCACGGGTGCCCACTCTCGGAGCCAGGAAGGCACACAAACCACGCTGTTGTAGCATAGTAGCACCCAACCCCAAAGCTCCGCAAAGCTTACAAGTTCACGGGCTCAGTGCTGAGTAGAGAACAAACGCCTAGCCACCGGATCATTGCCACCCCTAGCAACCGCCCTGAGGCATAAGGCAGTCACCGACTCTCTTGCTCTGATTCGCAGCGTCACCTCTCCTACTACAATATGCAGCGCAGGCACTGGGGTCGAGGGCAGGCAGCCAGTAGCTGTGCGCGGGCAGCCATTAAGGGCTACCTGTACCCTCTCCATAGCCAGTCTCGAGCCAAGCAGTAAGAGAAGGTAGAAATCCACGCAGGACCGGATGTGAACCCGATACAACGTCATTACGACCGACCTCTTAGCCACCGACTTATTGGAGGCCACCGACTTGAGGACCCCACAATGGGAAACAATTTTTTCCCTAAAGTTGTTCGCATTCTCCATCCACGAGAGTTGCGGATCGAGCTTATAACCAAGGTAGCGTTCACTAGTGGTTACTGTCACCACTAAGGTCCCCACCCGAATACTGCCGTCAAGCCTCCGCCCACGTGCGAAAATCATCAGTTCCGTCTTTGGTGCAGACAGGGCTAAGCCCTGCCAGGCTAGGAGAGTGACTCCCCTAGCAATGATGTCCTCAGCTTCGCCAGAATATGACCAACATCAGCGCCAACCACCCAAACAGCAACATTGTCTGCATATGCCACTATGGAGCCGAGCAGGCTGAGCTCTTCAAGCATGGCATTGATCGCCACCGCAAAAAGAGCTGGGCTTAAGCAACTCCCTTGCGGCAGGCCTCTACTCGTAGACTTCACACCAGACCAGAAACCACCAACCCTCGTGGCGAACTCTCGGACACCCAGCAAAGCGAGGATGGCCTCACCCAATTTCTCTCTGGAAGCAACTATAAGTATACGCCTTGGTTTTGCCTCGAAAGTTATTGTTGCATCTCTCGAAGGTAAAAAATGCCTCCGAGGGATGCAACAATAACTTCCGACGCAAAGCCAAAGAGCGTTTACTGTTGCGTTCTTTGTTTGCAGTCCATCCTTCCGCAATGGCTCCTAGGGAACTGGACTCACTTCACGGAGCGATGCGGCTTTGTTGTGACGTCTTCTGGTTGGTCACATCGGCTTGAATGAATACAGATTCTTGGTTGGGCTGGCGATTGGTCCGGTTTGTTTGTGTGTGGAATTAAAGGATTTGGGGCATTTCCTTCTTCGTTGCTCCTTGTTCACGAAGTTACGGCAGAGGTTTTCAGGTGTGATTCACCCGGCCAATGTTGGGGACTCGCTAATTGGTTTGATCGGTTTTTACCCTCACACACTTTGCAAGAACTTCAGAGCTTTGAGAGCTGTGGTGAATTTTTGCCGTGCTACGAGCCGATTTGGTAAACTATTTTCATGATTGTATTTGGTTGTTTCGTTTCTTTGGTTTGTTTTAGTTAAGTACGTTTAAGTTTGTTGTCTTATGTTAGTTTGGTGGGGCTGTTGACCGTTATCCGGTTAAGCTCCGTAATTAAAAACATCAACAACAACAACAAGCCATATCCTCCGAGACATTGTCGTAAACGGTGATGACACCTCGTTTGGTGCTGCGATAGTGAACCTTCAGTAGTAGTATAGCTTTGTACGGATTAAGTTTAAGTTAGTGGTTAAGTTTAGTAATTTTAGTTTAGGATAGGCTACCATGCTCCTTCAGTGACTACGGGAACTATTCTGGCCACTCTTGTGGCTTCTACGATGATCGGAGGTTTTCCGGATCGAATCCACGACTTTCTTCTTTAAAAAGTCCAATAATGTTCAAAATTGAGCCGGTTCAGCCACACGAGCATTAAAATGCTTCGACTGACTTAAGGCCCAAAAGAAGTTAATTTTAAAAAAAAGTTAGGCTAGATGAGCGCATGGTTTCTGTGGACCTACCAGCCTCAATAAAGAACCTGAATTGGGACAAAATGCTGTATCCTCCTCACCATTGTTGCAAACAGTGGTAATAACCGCAACGCAACTAGAGTCAGTGGGTATTAGACTGCCATGAATCACTCAGATCGTGGTCTACCGCAAGGCAGCTGATTGAGCCTGACTCCCTTCGCTATGGTTGTAAATACAGTCCTAGAAGATCTGAGTCTGCATACCAACATAGTTTGTTACGTGTGTGATATTGCTGTGTAGTTAGTCGGCTCTGATTTGTCTGATTTAGCCTGTATAAGCAAAGTGATTCGGCATCTAGAGGTACGTGGCTTAGTGCTGTCCCTGGACAAATGCAGTGCTGTTCACTTCACTTGTAATCCTTTTATTCCACCAGCAGCTGTGGCACTTGGACTCACTACTATTGTGATGTCCAAAGAAGTCAGGTACCTTGGCTTAATGCCTGACACTCAGCTCACCTGGGCTAGCGAAACAAGGACTCTACTGTGCTGTATTGTAGGGAAACTTAGGGCTCTGAAGGCTGTGTCCTTCTGTGGATCTGCAGTTACGCATGCTACGTTGTCGTCCTTTAATTGTGCTTATGTGCGGCTTCCTTGGATTTCCTATTCCATTTCCTGACATGCTCCTGCAAGCCCTGTCAGCTCTGCAAGTTTCTGTCAATGACTGCTTCAAGATTGTGACTGGATGTCTCTCCTTTACCTCAATTATGGCCTACATGATTAAATCTGAGGAGCTCCCGCTGCATAACTGGGCCAATTAACTTCTAGTTCGCTTGTGACTACGCACCATTAGTTGAGGTGTGTTGGAACCGGTGTCGTTATTCTTGCCGACTATCAGCAGCTTGGGTCATTGACCTGGTCCTGTCTTCGCATCTTCTTGATGATCGGCTGTTGGGTGTGGTGTGCAGACTTAGACCCTGTGTTTGAGGGTCACAGCTCTGCTGCCTTGCAGATCTATTGTGATTGCTCCTTCTGCAGGCAATTCAGGGAAGGTGGTTTAGGTGTGTTCGTCCCATACCTGAAGTCTGGGACGCAGCTATTATCTTGCGTTTGCCCCTTCAAGTTTTCTTTTTGAGCTCATGGCGATATCTATAGCTCTGGATCTATAACGTGCACCTCAAATATATTGTAATTTTTTCGGACTCCAGGTCTTTTGTAAGTTTCCTGAGGATGTCATTCAAGCAGGTATACTGTGTCCACCCTCTTGCATATGAGATTCGCTGGAAGCTTTTCCAAGACATCAAGTGTGCTTGTGTGAGTCTCTCCTGGGTACCTGAGCACAGTGGCATTCAGAGCCATAAGGTTGTCGATGAACCTGTGAAGGATAGGCTTCTTCATGGGTTACACCCGGTAATCATTGTAATGGGCTTGACTGATCTGCATCCTGTGATTAGTGCCTAGTCCCACTTTTGCTGGTGTTCAGAGTGGGTTGGTGTGCGTACTGGTCGAGTGCTTTATGGTACTCATCAATCCACTGCGGCACTAGTGCTCGTATGGAGGCTGTTTTTAGAAGCATCCAACCCCTGTCTAGGCTACACACTGGTCACTCTGTCCTTCGTGGTCACGCTCACCCACTAATTAGGGCGCGCTTTGTGTCTTTTCTATGGAAATGGGACAGAGAGGACGGTGCACCATTTTCACTTTGTTTATCCGTTATGGCGGGTTCGGTGACATAAGTACCTATATAAATTTGATTTCCAGAATGATCTTCAACGGCTCTTAGGATGCCTCTTTGCACAACGGGTTCACTTGTCCGACTTCGTGCTGTGGCACAGTTCTGTATGACGTCAAGGTGTAACATTTAGTCGAGCGGTGGACGTAGCATACTTATGGTGCGATTTGTGTATTCTTTTAGTTTGTAGTTTTGACTGTACAGAGCACATGACTCAGGGTCGCGGCTCTAATAAAATTTCAATTCAATTCACTCCACTGCTTTTTGTATGTTATGACCTATCGAGGTCATAAGAATTGCAGAAAAATACGCAGTTGTTAATACAGTTATAAATTACTAGTATTATAAAACTACTACTAGTTACTTTATGAACCGGAGATGTACCAACTGAAGCTTCGAGTTTGACATACTTTAATTCTCGGTGACATCAGTATTTCGTAATGAAACAGCTTCGTTATTCAATCGTTATAGATTGTTGACATGATACAACAAATCTACGTAAACTCAGTTAAACAAGATATGTAGTGGTTGACTCCAATTGGCATAATTGGTTGGGCCAAAGTGTCTTGGCTGGTCCAAATTATTTTGAGATTTTTCATTACCACCAGAAATCCTAGTAGAAGTCAGCTTCTCTGCTACGCCTGCTCCGCTTTCGCTAATTGCCATTGGCCAGGTCGGAGGCGAGTCACCTTGTCTTTTATGACGTCATTACGGATTGGGTGTATTGTCCAATGAAATCATAAAAGCCAGGTAATTTAATTTCAAACACATAATTGACGAATTTTCTGAAAGACAGCCCGCAAGCAGGTCTTCCACAAACGGGTAGTATTACAAACAAAAACGTGAATTTTGCCATAAATAAAGGGTTATACGATTGAAGTTTCACTTTACTTGTTAAAATGTACACGGAAAAAAATTGATGATTTTTAATTGAAATAAACAAATGTACAATTGAGAAAATTGCACCTGTTTAATTGCTGTTGTGCTTTACCAATTAAATTATTGATAAAGCACAACAGTACTTAAACAGATGCAATTTTCTCAATTGTACATTTGTATCAAGTGTTATCCGTGTACATTTTAACAAGTAAAGTGAAACTTCAATCATATAACCCTCTTTTTACGACACACTTGGAGTTTTTATTTGTAAAGCAGGTATCTTTGTTATGGCTATGGCGTCGCCCTGCAATGGTTCCTCGACAACTGAATTGATGTGATGTTTGTTGCCTTACTTGAAGCAGGTGAGTAATTGTGACAGTATTTTTTTTTCGTTTGCAAAAGTGTGAATGCGCGCCCATGCAGTGAATGTTGCTCAGGTTCAGGTTCAGGTTGATTTTATATGAATTCTAAAGGCCCTTGAAGCCATACATTCACCCTATTACATTAACCTAACTTACGCTATACATTCCATGACAGCTCTAAACACAGCATAAGGGCCTTCCATACTGTGCAGCTGTACCGTGCAACCTCCATCATCACTTATAGAAACCCTTGTAAATCACAACGCTCCGCAAAACGATCTCCACTGTGGACACAGTCCAACAGCCCAACAGTTATCGCAGAATTCCACACCAGGGGACACACAAAACCGTCTCAGTCTTAACCTCATGGTGCACAAGTAACCGTACACTGCTCGCAATACCCCTGTGCTAGCCCTGACCACTATGGAATGCCGGGAGAGGGGGAACAACAGGAGAGTTAACAGAAAACTGCCACCCACTACCCAAAACGACCTGTTGCCTTGCAGAATCCCAATGTTCTAAAATACCCCACCATTCCCTTCTGCGCGTGACGTGGGACTCCCAGGACCACTGCCATAGGGTCGTCCCCGTCATAAAAGACAAAGCGTCGCTGCACTTGCCAAAGCGGAGAAACAAACAGAAAATAAGCCACCGTTTCATCTGACATGCCACACCTACACAGAGGAGTCTGTGCCCAACCCAGGCGAAAAAGGTGCTCCTGTAGCTGGACATGGCCTGTATGAAGTCTGGAAAGAACACCCGCCTCGCCCCGCTTAGACTATCAAGGGCCTCAGGCCGTGAGACCAAAGTGTAAATCCCAAACAGAGCACGGCCAGTAGGTCCAGCAGCTCAGCGACCCTGCCAGACCCTAGAGGAGAATCTAGAGTAAGCTGGCCGAAGATCTCCTAGGACAACTACAAAAGAGACTTCCAGGGTTGTCAGATGACTACCCTTCTTGGCCAGTTCATCCGCTAACTCGTTTCCAAATTCCCCACTGTGCGCACGACTCCACACAATCGAAATAGCCACTCCCATCTAGCTAGCCACGAACAATTTCCACCCCACCTCGAGGGCTAACGGATAGGAAACGTCCAAGGAGGTAAAGCACCATTGGAGGAATCCCACACCCGCCAGAGAATCAGTGACAACACTAAAACTTGATGCACGCAACTCTAGTGCCACCGTGAGGGAAACAAGTTCTCCAATGAAGGCTGAAGGCACTGACACTAGGTAGTAGCTATATTCCAGCCGAAAACTGGGCACGCACACCCCAATAACCGCCTACTCCTGTCTCAACACAAAAGAATGCGTCACTATAAACAGTGACACAAGATGGGTCCTGACGCTGACTACTGTGGAAAGAACGAAGGGCGGCACCACACCACACCCAAGGGGGGGGGGGGGTCAGCAAATCGAACCTTCGGCAACCTGGCCACCTCAGGAGCAGCAAGAAAGGAAGCCCCTACACCAAGAGCACCCAACAAATCTCGGGCCCCCTGAGGCAGGAACATGTGGTCAAAAATAATCTGGGCGAGTGGATCGCTCACGCCCCTAGTAACAGCCTGCTGACACAATCTGACCAAGAGCTCCTTTGCTCTAATGTCTATGGGCATATCACCAGTTTCAACAAGCAGTGCCTGGACTGAGGTGAAGGTAGGCAACCAGACACAACTCGCAGGCAGTCATTCAGAGCAACTTGAATGCTTTTCAGAGCACCCTTCGAAGGTCAGAACAACTGGAATGTGAAAATCAGCACACACCTTGATGTATATCCTGTAAAGTGAAACGATCGTAGCACGTTTGGCCACAGACCTATTATAGGTAACCGAACGCAAAACATTATGCCTGGACGCAATGGTAACCTTCACTGCCGCTGCCTCGTGTGACCAGTCAAGTCGTGGGTCAAGCCAGAAACCAATGTATCGCACCTTACTCGATGCGTCAACCACTGACCCACCCACAGAAATGGAACCAATAAGCAAAGAGCATCTGTGGAAGATCATAAGCTCGGTCTTGGCACTGGATAGCATCAATCCCCTGGCCGCAAAAGCCGGGAGCCGTGAGCAATAGCCTTCTCAACAATTCCCAGGAGTGTAGGCAGGTCTTTCTCAGACAGCCAAACAGCTACGTCGTCAGCATAGGCAACAACGCTCACTGAAGAGCTGAGGTCAACCAGTACAGCGTCAATCGCCACTGTGAACAAAACTGGGCTGAGACAGCTCCATTGCGGGAGGCCTCTATCCGTAGTCGAAACACCCGACCAGGAGCCTTCAATCCTGGTCGCAAACTGCCGTATACCTAGGAGGGCTGAAAGAGCCGACCTGAGTTTCCCGCTGATTCCTAGACTCTCCAGCGAGTGCTGCCTTAATGTCCAAGAACACCACAACAGCAATGCAGTCATTGGCCCAGGCCTCCGAATGCCAGACTCTAAATACATCATCGCATCTTGAGCTCCTCTATGCTTACGGAAGCCGAATTGGGTACTGAATAGCTTTCTGGAGTCCTCAAGCTGCCACACAATTCTGTTGATGAGTATCCTCTCATAAATTTTTCGAGGGCAGGAGAGAAGAGCAATAGGTCTGTAACTCTCAACAACTGACCGCATCTTTCCCCTACCCAAGACCGGGGAGAGGATAGAGAACAGCCACGACTGAAGAACAGGAGCACCATCTAAAAGGGTCTGGTAGTACTACAAAAGGTCACTACGACCAGCAAGATCAAGGCCCTGCAAATAAGCATAAGACACACCATCTATGCCTGAGGCACTATCAGGCCTACACACATGCAAAGCAGCCGACAACTCAAGTAGTGTCAAAGGTGCCTGGTCGGGGACAGAAACAGAGTCCGCAAGAGGAGGGGGAGGGGGACCCTTAGGCGCCCCATAGATCGTTGCAAAATTGGAATTGAAGGCATTGGCCAAACCACTACAGTCTGGCGCCCAAGTCACCGCAATACGGGAATCCTGAGGACAAACCAAGGCCCAGACCTGCGAGATAGGAGTGCCATGAGAGACACGCTCGCACAGTCAGCGCCCAAAGGTGGCCTCATCTTTGCGAAAAATAAACCTTGTTTCTTGCACAGTCCCAACGTACTCAAACCACCTGACGTCGCAGCGAAGCCTAGAGTACCGCTGCCAAGCCTTTAGCCTATCACAAACAGCCCTCCTACAAGCCGTGGTCCACCAGACGGGGTCAAGTCGCTTCCTAGAGATGCTCCTACGGGGCCGTTTCTTTACTGTGAGCCATTTGGCAATCCAGTCAGCAAAAGCACCCGAACTAACTCGCGGGTACCCACTGGATAGACGCAATGGCGAATCAATGGGGGTATGAGCTCTGTTGGACAGTGCCACCGGAAATTGATCACTGCCCCTGAGATCAGACGATGTTACAAAAGAAAATAGAGATGCGATGTCAGACGAACAAAGGAAAAGATCCAGCACAGACTCCTGAATACATGAACCGTATCGCCTAACAAAAGTGATGGAGCCGTTTTGGGCCACCTCTAACCTAAGATGATTTAAAGAGTCAACAATAATCCGCCCCCCCCCTCCATTTCACCACAACCTTCACTCACGTCTGGATCACCACAATCTTCAACCAATTTAGACTAACCACGTTGTCCACCATTGCTATCTTCAGAGGCATAACAGAACGATTCAGACGATAGCACCATGTCCTCGCTGTCCGCCGCCCAATCAGCAGTCATGCGAACTAACAATGACGAATCAGAATCCTATTTCAGCTCTTCACGTGAATCCGTATCAAACGAAGCACTTCCCACAGGGTCATCAGCCCCAGGAATAGTCTTGAAATGTCCAGCATCAGTTATCATCAAACCACTCCATCGACTTACCCGAGTCGCCACTCGCCGGACTTTCCAGTGAACAGTCATCTGGAGGCGTTGGGAGGAACTTGGACACGACTGGAAGCGGTTCCAGTGCAGTTCACTGGACTTGTCAGCAACAGCCAACATGGAAAAACGATTATTGCCATCGGTGGCAACAACCTTTGGATGCGGGGCGAACTGGCCAAAGACAGGGTAGCACTAGAATTCTTCCTGTGTTTCGAGGCACGAACACGAGACCATTGCCCAGACAGGCGCTCCTTTTCCTGATCCACTTCAGCCGGCAACTCCACAACATGACTGTCAGGTTCAGTCCGCACAACTGGTGGGGCCACAAAGAGCGACTCGAGGCATGAAAACATGGCAGGTACGACAGTAAACGTTGGGGCAATATTTTCGAATGTGCCCAATCTGGGTACATTTCAGGCACCGTGGAGGCCTGTTGCCCACAACCAGCAGAGCAGACACACCCCTAACTCTAACAGTGTCAGGCACTTCGTCTACAAGAACACTTTCTCTCAGGCGGAACACAACTGAAATAATGCCGTTCTGGCAGTGTCGGAGGTCCTCATCTTCATGTAGCTCGTGCACTAGACTAACCACCTCGCCAAAATCGTGGAACGCTCTCTTGACCTCTCTATCTGCTATGTCCAGGGCAAGCCAGTGTGTTTTAATGTTGATAGTTCTATCATGTAAATCATGTACAGCGGCAAGTTGGTCTCCTAACCTAAATGCTGCTTGGCTTACGATTCGTTTAGCCTCTGGGTCCGTGAAAGACACATGAAAGGCATTATTGTCTCTTAGCCATGCAATTCCTGTTACTCGTTTCAAGTCTATCACTGCTGCCAATGCATGCTTAATTTCAGAAACAAAGTATGGACAGCCTACTCTATCAGCAATAATAACTAACGACTTCTTCATTTCAACATTTGCAAGACTGCCCTTGTACAGGGACTTAAGCCAGTTTAGGTTGCTCGCCCCTAATTTACGTTTTGTGGAGTCTTCTACATCACGCGCACTGTCACGCTCACTCAATGTTACTTCAGCATATGAAGATGGCCGTTGGTTTCGCTCTGCATCTTCTCCTTCTATCGACGCAGATCCCTCAACCAAATTAGCCACAGTTTCAGGAGGCAACTAGAATACACTCTGCTTACAACAATCCCTCGTTGCCCATTGCTGGGCTGTGCATTGTTACTCGGCGCTAATACTGAGTCATGGCTAAATTCTGATTCTACCATTTTACCTCCCGTCACTCCGTAGAGTTGCAGATCCCCTTCTTCAATTCCGATCTCGGTTGCAAGCTTCAGTATATTTAACATCAGTCACAATTCCTCCATCGACTTCTTTCCGGGTCAACACACCCTTTTTGTAAGAGCCAACAAAAAGCGCTTCACTGGTCGCACCATCTTGCTTTCGTAGCCCCACCTTGCAACAATTCAGCTCTGCTCTGAAAGCTTGCATCTGCGAGATAAATACGTCATTCTATCGTTTCTAGCTGCAATTTCGAGCAGCCTCAAAATCAACGATGTAACTTATTAGTTTAGGTTGGTTAGGTTGTATATGAGTTTAGCTGAAACAATATACAATAAATAAATAAGAAATCACAAGGTAAAGGGTAAACGAAGCAAGCAGACTGCCTGCTTCGTTTACGGATTCTTTCATTTTACCAGTCCACAATCAACTGGTTAGCAAAGACGTCACGCTTCCACGAAGACCTGGCGTTTACTGATAGAATTGTTAAGCCCCCAACTTAGTTTAATTCGAATGAAATTAAGCCCAATACTTATTGTTTAATAAGTGCTTTTTAGTGCTTCACCACTTGCCGAGTAAACACTGTTTTCGTTGTGAGGGATCCAACTGTGAGGGATCCAACTGTGTGCCAGCCCCCACTTAATCCATTTCGAATGAAACTAGCCCCAAGAATTAGTGCTTAATTAGTGCTTTCGAATGCTTCCATCACAGAATTAGTGCTTCATTTTTTTTATGTCGAAAAAAGTTCCAATATTCAGGCCAGCCCCCGCCCCCCCCCACTTAGCCTAATTCGAATGAAATTAGGCCCAATAATTAGTGCTTATATTAGCGCTTTTTAATGCTTCCGTTCACATAATTAGTGCTTCATTACTTGCCGAGAAAACACTGTTTTAGTTGTGGAGGGGGGGGGCAACTGTACGCTAGCGTCCCAATTAGTCCGATTAGAATGTATCTTGACCCGATAATAATTAGTGCTTAATTAGAGATTTTTAGTGCTTAAATTAGCATTATTAGTGCTTTGTTACTTGCCGAGCAAACACTATTTTAATTGTAGGAACCAACCGCATTCTAGTCCCACCTCTTAGTCCAATTCGCATGAAACTAGGCCCAATAATTAGTGCTTCCATTCTGGTCAAAAAAATTATCTCAATATTGGGGCCAAGCCCTACCACACAGAAAGGATCGGATGTCCAGGGACGGAAGTGACGTGTGACAGGAAGTGGCGGCCATCTTGTTTACGGTCTCCGGTTCTGACTTCCGGTTTTTCGGTTTCGATTTTTTGGTTTCTAGTTTCGATTTCCGGTTTCTGTTAATTTCGGCATGTAATCCATTATTTTTACGAGCATAATCCAAGAATTCCACCTAGAACTAGTGCAAGCAGTGACAAGTGGGTCAATAAAACCTCCCTCTTTGCTGTGCAAAGGCGTACTTATTTACGTCCGGTGGAAATATTCATATGATATTGCAAGGAGTCCGGGTCAGGAGAGGCACCGACTGAGTGAGTGAAGCGAACGAAAATCATCGTTTGTTAGCCACGTGCTCATACATTCATAGACGGTGTATACACGGCATACACGCCTTCCCCAACAAGCACATGGCAATGAAAACCATCTCAGTGTTGCAAACGTGAATCAAATGCCACCCGTGCGTCATCCTTACCACTTTTGTGGACAATTAATAAAAAAAAGATTAGTGAAACTCGGTTAAATATTGAAGAAAAATAATAAAGCCCACGGGCTACAGGTTTCGCCTTTCCGGGTTGGGGGAGGTGTGCATTGAGTAGGCGAAAAGAACAAAAGTAGTGGGGGAATATACAGACACACGCTAGTGTGTCGCGCCAAGTTAGGCAACAATCATCACAACAAACATCATATCAATTCAATTGTTGAGGTTGTAAACCAGTGTAGCGCGGCACCATAGCATCAGTGTCTTATATCTTGAAACATAGTTGGGCACATTTCAGGTACTTGGGGAAAAATAATAATGCGATACAAAAGCTTCAATTGTGTTGAAATCAAGAGCAATGACCCACCTGACAAATATTAACTCGTGTAGGAATGCCACAGGGTGTTAATCATCGGTGTTAATTATCCCCATGTTAATTTCCACAGGGTGATTATTCATCGATACGTGAAGGCTTCCAGCTATGAAATTGGACGAATGGCTGCAGTACGATACGAACTGCGTACCTTTTATGGTTTAGAGCATAGGGGTGTAACGAGGATGGCGTGGGATGGCGCGTAAGTACGAAAATATTGTTATTACCATTGTTAGTATTGTCGGCACCATCTCTCATTGGACAGCCAAAGTTCGGACAATGACAACGTGTATACTGATAAATCTAAACAACGATAAATCTAAACAACGTTGCTAAAGAAATTGTATTCCTGACCCGGGTTCGATCCTGGCGATGGGAAGTGTATATGTACGGGTTTTTCTCCTGTTGTTTCCCGCCCGTTGCACGAGGGTTTCCTCCGGGTACTCCGGTTTCCTCCCTCATGCGGCAAAAAACAACTGTAATAATGGTGGTACTTCTTCCACTTAACATCTGCCGCCGGGGAATTTGGGTGGGTGGATGCCTCGAGCATTGTCTCTATATATTATTATTATTATTATAATTCACGACAAATAAACCAACTCTAAAAACAAAGCAAACTAAACAAAGCCAAAAACTGGTGAAGAAGCCACCAAGTTGAGAGCGGTTCGGCCCTTCAAAGGAGTAATATCAACACACCAAAACTAACGAAATAAGACAAATTACAACAAAATTAAAACCAAACCAAAAACCTATAAAGAGATGACAAGTTGAGAATGGTTCAGCCTATAGGCAAAAGGTAGTAGCAACTTGTTGAAAACCAATTTCTTGTTGACGTGTCACTTTGTTACACATCTGCACGGTAGTGTAGTTGAGTCTAATACACAATTTAAAAAAAAAAAGACTGATATCATATCAAAAACCAAAATTGGTAAAAGGGGCCGCCAAGTTTCGAATGGTTCGGCCCTCCAAAGGAGTGATATCAACACACCAAAACATTCGCCAACTTAATCGCACAGAATAATGCATTGGACGTTAAATGAAAACGACCGAAAATAGCAATGTTCTAGTTTTCATTTAACCTTCGAACTATTAAGCGGTGCAATTAACTTAGCGAATGTTTTGGTGTGTTGATATCACTCCTTTGAAGGGCCGAACCATTCGGAACTTGGCGGCCCCTTTTACCAGTTTTGATTTCTGATATGTATACTATACTGAGGAATGGAGGAACGAACGGAAACCAAAAGTGACCCCCGGGACCTCACCACCCGGGCTGCCCCACCTTACGGGCCCCACCCCACGGGCCCCCCCCCCCCCCGGGCTACCCGCCCCACCCCACGGGCCCTCACCTTCCGGGCTGCCCAACCCCACGGGACCCCCCTCGAACCACTGAAAAAAAATTGTCGATCTGGACGAGGGTGGGAAATTACATTTTGTCGATCTGGACGAAGGGTAAAGTACACCTCCCCCGCCCCCGACTCGAACTATGTGGGGAAGACGGTGCACTCCCCCACATAGCACTTATCAGCTTCTTTATAATTTTTACTCCCAAGAGTGTCTTTAGAGGTAAAATTCTACACTTTCAGCACTATTTTTACTGCCAATAGTGTCTTTAGGTGGACAATTATGCGCTTTCAGCAGAGTGAACTCCACTGCCTAGCAGTGATCAGCTTCTTTACGATTTCTACTGCAAAGAGTGTCTTTAGAGGAAAAATTCTGCACTTTCAGCACTTTTTTACTAAGTGTCTTTAGATGGAAAATTATGCACTTTTTTGACTGATAAGAGTGTCTTTAGAGGGACAATTGTGCACTTTCATCTATCTGTACGGGGGTGTAACCATCTAACCATGCACCCATTGTGCACTGAAACCCGCTGCCCACTTCCCACGCACCAGATTTCATCCACCCGGATGGGGAGGGGGTACAATTCTTACTGGCAAGAGTGTATTTAGAGGGAATATTACATAAGTGGATGCGGTGTAAAAAAGCACTGTTTAACAGCTAAGAGTGTCTTTAGAGGAAAAATTGTACACTTTCCTCTATCTGTATGGGGGTTAACCATCTAATTATGTGCGATTTCCCGCGTTGAAACCCGCTTCCCATGTGCCGAAACCCACTTCCCGTGCTTCCCACACGCTGAAAACGAGTCCCCTTCCCCTTGAATGTAAGAAAAAAAACGTAGGATAAAAATGGAGATTAAATGTATGCACGATGATCTTGGAAACAAACTGTCAACAAAGTTTGTGTCAGTGTAAAACGATAATCAATCTGATGGTGAATATCTGCAAGTATTACACAGGGTGAGTCAGAAGTCTGTATCAGGGGCCAGCATTTTGTAGCAATGAACAATGAAAATTCTTTCAATAATAAGTTGGTAGACTTGCAAAGTGGTCCGGGGGCTATTTGACCATACGTGACTGAATGACCTTGACATGTCCCATCAAGGTCATCTCACTGCTAACTTGTTAACCATGCGTCCTAGAAAATCGGTGTAAATTAGAAAGGTGTAGAGAACCACAAACCAATGCCAAAACAAAAAACAGAATGAAATTCGGAGCAAAAGTAAAGGAATTACAGTCATTGAAAGATAGCGGTGTAAACTGCACTGCAGTACACCGGGGTAGGCAGGCTAACTAGTATCCCACCCAGAGAGTGGAACACTGAGTGCATGAGCTGTGTATTTTATTTTAGTTGTTATTACTAGTTTCGCGAGGGAAGTCAGGCCAGACGAAATATCACCAGGCAATGTGGCTAGGATGGACTAAATAGGTTAGTAATGCACGGCTCAACTCTGAGGTTAAATGCAGACATGTGCAGTAGTGCCTAAAAGGGAAAGGCTGTCTGGGGGCCCCCCCCCCCAATAGAGATGTAAATGTTCTGATTAACTGCGATCA
>JAHWFP010227527.1:21046-31858 GCA_023313725.1 Lithobius niger
TGCTTTGGCATTGGTTTGTGGTTCTCTACACTTTTCTAATTTACACTGATTTTCTAGGATACGTGGTTTAGAAGTTAGCAGTGAGATGACCTTGACGGGACATGTCAAGGTTATTCACTCACGCATGGTCAAATAGCCCCCGGACCACTTTGCAAGTATACCAACTTATTATTGAAGGAATGTTCATTGCTATAAAATGCTGGCCCCTGATATGGACTTTTCACCACCCTCTATAAACCCATCATTGAACCATTAAAAAGTATCGCTAGATCCATCAAGAAAATTAAGAACGTGAAAGATGACGATGAACCTGCGGTTAAAAATGAAAATATGAGGAGGAAAGTGATGAGCATGAACAAACCGGCACATGCTCTCTGAAAGAAAAGCAGCATGTTACCAATACTCCCGGGAGTTCGGAACCAATAAAATTTTCATCCAACACCTGTACTCCCACCAAGAGATTAGCGCATAGCTGAAGACCGTCTACATCACCTGCCCCATTCTATACACCAACAACATCGACTCACCTCGAACTTACTCCACGGGGCTCACTTCGGTCTTCGGAGGCTCTTTTGAAGAGTCAAACGTTAGGTGTGATGCCAAAGTATTATTTACATAAATTGTTCAAAACGCCAAAAGAGAACTATGACTTGTTTGGCTTACAGTACAACATGGACCCCGGAGACCTCATGATTGGGAATAAATCCATGAAAATACTCGTGAATGATGTAGTGTTGGGAAAAAAGCCGTACCAAGGACGGAATCAGCTGTGGAATTTGCTAACTCAAAAAGGCTTTACAGTACGATACGTATGACCCTGATATCTTGGCTTCATATGCCTCCATTCTGAAAAATAGTAATGTCATAATCGCAACAACGATCCCACTCTAGAAAGCCGAAATCAACCGCGGTTACAAGTACGTACGTATTATAAAACTGATTTGGGAAGATGTGAAGAAGGAGAAAAGTGGTTTGGGCCTACTGAAAGAGCCTGCAATATCCGATGAAACAGAGTCTGAAGAAGAATATTACAACAAATCGGTGTCAAATGAATCAGGGTCGGATGAATCGGGGGTCAAACGAATCGGAATCAGAAGAATCAGAATCAGATGAATCAGGGTTGGATGAATCATGGTCAAATGACAAAGATAACACTGATCCGAATGAGTTGGTAAAATAGGCTGATGCTCTTGTGTGCAGCATTACTGGGAGGTGAAGACGAGTCTGAAGAGGAAATTATGGAAATTATGGTTGAGGTACACGAGAGAGAAATTATAAGCGAAGTTGAAAAGAGGGCTGCACACTGCACAGCACAACCTTTCCCAGATTGGAATTTTGACTGACTGAATGGATTTAAGAAGGCATAGTTTTGTATCCCATCAATAAACTTATATATAAAAAAAAATAACAGTTTTTTCACGTCATTTCCAAAGAATGGGTCGGTAATATTCAAACATAAATGAGAACGTGGTGAGAACATCCAAACATAAAGTGGGCGGGTAGTTCCATAGTCTGTCAAGTGACATCGCCACTGTTTTGGGTAAAATAGATGTAAAGTTGGAGGTCTAAACACCTCTGAAATTGCGTTTTCATGGAATTCGATGCAAATGGACATGTAGGCTGGTTATGTGCTAGTTTGACAAAATTTGCAAAAAATTTCAAAATTAAAGTGACTAGGGGTTTTAATGTTTAAAATCTCTTGGCAGACTAAGAAACAATATAGTTTGGGAGCAGTGCTTGCTTTCTTAATCTGTCAAATGACTTTTATGAGAAAAAAAACACCCCAAACATCCCAGTTTGAAGTAACTATATTTAATTGCAGTTAAAACAGATAGAGACAAAGAAAATAAATCCTGCAATAATGAAAACGAGTTTAGACTGATTTGCTTCATTTAATGGCGATTTGATCCATTGTGGCCACGGCCACGTGGACAACCACGTTGTCCTCTAGCCCTTGGTGTTTGCCTTCGTCCTCTTCGTACAGCACGAGGCCTTCCCCTATCCCTACCCCTTATGATCCTGGAACTGGATCCTCTCTGGCACTGGATCCTCAGAATTAGCTGGCTGTTCAACACCATCAACTACGTGAATGCTATTGTCCACTGGTTCATCATCCTCTGCTAGAATAATATCCTCAAACTCGTCTTTATGGGTGGCTCTGACTGTTCCTATATAATACTAAGTGACAGCCAGTATCGTGCACAATTAAAACCACACTACACGTTTCAGGAGGACAACCTCCCGTCTTCAGGTAAAAGTAAACACTAAAACATTTTAAAAATTCATGGCAGTATCTGCCGAGTCACCAAGTCTATAAAAACAAACCATTCAGGCATAGTCAAGGCCTAAACCTTGAAAATTTTAAAAATATTTAACATACCAATTGATACACCATGTTACTAGATGGGCGCCCGGAAGTAGACTGGTAACAGGAGGCAGTGATGTCACGTGGTTCAGAATAATTTGGCCTGGTCCAAATTAAATACGGTAATTTAGGTAGACGGCTTTTTCTAGAACTTGTTGAATTTGTTAAGTTGTAGTTGATGACTGGAAAATATTCTTTTAGAGATTAATGCAACACCTTAAGCAAATACTCCACCAAAATTTAAAACAATTTTCGTGAAAGAGTAGAAAAAAAGGAATTCGAGCAGGCTGTTTTGGACACCTTAGAAAAAAACTGACCACGTTGCACCGTGTATTTTTCCCCAAATTAAAACCCATAAAGTGGGAAACCCACTCAGGATTATCACTAGTGGTAAAAACTCTCCAAATCTTGCGTTGGCCAGGATGATTGCCCCAACTTTAAAAGCCCTTGCAGAGGGGCCGCACACGCTACCTAATGCATGCAAAATCTTTGACGACTTACAGGGTACGTGTGTCCCAGTTGGTTTCGAGTTTGTTTCTTTCGATGTTGATCAGTGCCCTAGCCTAGATCAGGGCCTGATTATTGCCGAAATTCGAAAAAAACTCGAAAACGAACCACCCTCCCCCCCCCCTCCCTAGCTTACCAGACCTTAGGCTAGAGTATTGATACACTTATTGAAGCCGTTGTTTTGGTTTTTGAAACCTTATACCTTGAAGGGGATAAAAAATTGTTTGCTCAAATTAAAGGAGTACTTATTGGGGAGGGGGGGGGATTTCGACGTTTCTTTGCGACATTGTGCTCAACACCATAGACACCAAACTTGTTACTTGCTTTCCTCAAATTGCTTACTATAAACGCTACATCGACGATAGCATTTGTTTACTACCAGTGCAGCAAAAAAATGTCATTTTACAGTTCCTTAATAACATCACTCCATCGCTCAAGTTCACGATGGAACAGTCAAAGGATGAAGCCTTGCCTTTCTTAGATACTAAAGTAATAATAAACAACAGTACTGTGGAATTTATGCACTTTCGTAAGCCTACGCAGATAACCCGCACACTTAATTTTCATTCTTATGTTGACCAACACTATAAAAGCAATGTCGTTATTAATGAAGTAAAAAGAGTATAGCATCACACACAACCAACCCATTATATCTCAATGCCGAACTTGATTACATACTGCTCAAATATGTTGAAAATGGGTATCCTCTAACCTATACCAAAAGGCTCATTTTGAGAGCTCTTGGCCTCAAAAGGGATCCCCCCCCCCCCCTCCCATCCTTGTTCATGACACTCCCATACTTCCAAGGAATCACTGAAAAACTGAACGAATTGCTGATACAACAAAATATCAGGCTTGTGTCAAGTAGACACAGAAAAATAAAGCAAATGACGGCAAACAGGCATAAAATAGATCAAGGCGAAATAAAAAAAAATACGTTGTATCGTATACCATGTGGTGAAAGCACATGTGGAGCCATTTATATTGGCCAGAACATGCAAAGGCTACGGGAACGTCTTATTTCCCACAAATCTAATTTTAAATTGCATACTGAATCCAGTTCACTTGTTCAACACTGTTTTAAAACAGGAATCTCCCCCACAAAGCTCTCAACAGCCCTGGATAGGACCGAAATACTTTTCACCGAAAAAAAATACACCAGGTCAAGAATAAACCTTGAATCACTTATTATCCTTGCTCATGTACCTCCTGTTTACAATCATTTAATTCCAGAAAGCAAATCTCTAAAAGAATATTTTCCAGTCATCAACAACCTACAACTTAACGAATTCAATAAGTTCAAGAAAAATCCGTCTACCTAAATCACCCTATTTAATTTGGACCAGGCCAAACTATTCTGAACCACGTGACATTACTGCTTCCTGTTACCACTCAACTTTATGGGGCGCCGTTTCGGACATTATTATATTTTTTTCCTATTGTAAAAAAATGTCACAAAATAACTCTTGTAGAGAGAAAATTGCTCTCTTAAAGAAATTTTTTACTACTGGAGAGAATTATTCTCTTGGAGAGAAATTTCTCTCTTAGAGAAATATTTACTCTTGGAGAGAAAATTCTCTCTTAGAGAAATTAATTCTCTCTTGCAAAAATATTTACACTCGTGGCGAGAAAGAAGCAGGCGTGTGCGCTGCTGCGCCGCCGTCGCCGCCACTGAATTGAGGATTCACTCCTCCACGCCGGAATACTTTAAAAATCGTGGAAAAGGAATGCATCTGTTGTTCTGATTCATAATTCTAACGCTTCATTCACGCAAAAATATCATCGCCTATATGCTTTGACGATCGTATAGCTTTATGAATTTATTTTTAGTTTTTTTTTTCACGCCGTCGTTGGTATTTTCGACTCATTTCCTCCCGCCGCCGTGTTTATAATTGACGACAAAAGTTAGTCGACTACTCTTTCCTGGTTCTTCACTGGGAGTCCGGCACGTTCTTACAGCCTCGTTTCACAAAAGCACACAAGTACGTATTTCCATGTTTAAAGTCGTTCTCAAGCTAAATCCTGAGAGTGGCTGGCATAACAATTTGATTTTCGACTCTTGTATGTGTGTTCGTTGATAGGTTTGGTCGCATTTGCCCAACTAAAGCACCATCACATTCGGTGCATTCATAAGGTTTTTCAACAGTATGTTTGAGCATATGTAGTTGTTACTGATACGCCATAAATGCAAACGGAGCACTTGTACGGCTTTTCTTCTGTGTGACGAAAAAAAAAAGGATTTGTGGAGTAAACTTTCGTGAGTAAGGCAGCACCTCACTTGTTAAATTTGAACGGCTTTTAACTGTTTGCAACTGAATGTGTCTGCATTTGGATTAAAGTGGCAGTACCACCGGCCTTGCGGGACCCCGCGAGAGAACGGAAAACACCGTATAAATGTACGGATTGCGGAGCTACAAATTGACAGATTTAAGTCGTCTTAACACATTTCATTTGCTATAAAACATACTGTTCCTGGATGTAAGAAAGTGTGGCGCCATTTGGAATCAATTTCAGAAGGATATCGGGTATGGGTGTATTCTAGACTTTAGCCGCATTTTATAACTGGTGCATTTATGAGACCATTTGCGTAAATAAACAGGTAAAAAAACTTAAGAGTGTACCAAACGTGATGGTGCTTTTTGGTGCTATTGCATTCGAGCATGAAGCAAGGACTGATACGATGCGTAAATTTAGACAAATGCGATCAACCCTATTGACGAACATACTAGCCAGAGTCTGTAATGAAATTATAATGCCAGTCACTCTCAGGATTTAGCTTGATAAATATTTGAAACACGACTTGTGTGAAACGATAATGCTTCGAAGAACGTTTTCGCGCGAGAATCACAATGAAGAGCCAGGAGTGAGCAGTCGAATACCGTTTGACGGCGGTAAATGAGTCGAAAATACCAGCGGTGGCAGGGGTAAATGAGACGAAAAAAACAGCGGCGGCGTGGAAAAAAAAATACGACAATAGTAAGACGATAGTCAAGACATGTAGGCTACCATATTTTCGCGTTAATGAAACGTTAGTGAATCAGAACAACAAATGCATTCCTTTTTGACAATATTCAAATCAGAGGTGTGCGCCGCGAACACATTCTTCGCCGGAGGCATACATCAATTTTTGTGTGGCGGCGGCGTGAAAGGCAGCGGCGACTTTCAACAATTTCAGGCAGCGGTGGCGGCGTCGGCAGTGTTCTGTAAGGGACCAGTCATTGTTTATCGCCGGAGGGGCGGAGGGCGGAGGAAATTGGGGGAGATTCATACATTTTTCAGATCCCATCTAGAGGGGGGGGGGGGTCAAAAACACACTGACCAAACTGGAAGAAAAAGTCATTTTTGACCTCAAAAATGGCACTTTCAGCAGTCAAAATTTCTGAAAACGCCTCAGCTTCTGGCACTATGCACCTGGTTTCTTGGCTTCTTCTGTCTTTCAGTTGCTGACTATGTTAGCTGTTACGGAATTGGGCAAACAAGCCAACTGTTCATCATACTTCTTGTATGAATCTCGACAAGAGAATGATGTAAGGAACAGTTTATAGATCATTTTTAAACCAACGTGTCTTTTCGTTAAAAACGAGACAAGTTTCCTTACAACCAATGGTAACCGTCGGTGTGGAGAGCTACTCACTTAAAGACCGGTTACCACTAAATTAGCATTGCAGCATCTAGGCTTATTTAGTGCTCTCTCACAAGAAGCAAAGGAATGCACAAAGCAAAACTTTTAAAAGCTGCAAACAAGCCACGTACGTGACTACTTAATTATTGAGTAAAAATTTGGTACGCCCTCGTGCGCCTGGAAACAAGCTGTAAAGCTTAACGATATTAGTGTCACTAGATGGTGCCAGGGGAATTTCTTTATATTTTTCAGTGGCGCCATCTAGTGACACTCATATCGTTAAGCTTTACAGCTTGTTTACAGGTGCACGAGGGCGTACGAAATTTTTACTCAAAATAATTAAGGAGTCACGTGGTTGTTTGTAGCGTTTAAAAGTTTTGCTTTGTGCATTCCTTTGCTTCCTGCGAGAAAGAACTCGATAGTCCTAGATGCTGCAATGCTAATTTGTTGGCAACCGGCCTTTAATCTGGCTACAGCACCAATTTTCCTACAGGAAATCATGCAGACAGTCTCAATAGGTATAAGAAAAGAACATTTTTTTGGTGTGTGGGGGTTCACATTATTTTTTGACCTTCAGTGGGAGGACTAAACATTTTTTAGAGGGTATCGAAGTGAAGGGGGGGTCATCGAAAATTTGGTGGTCACGTTTTCAATTCTTCCCCCCCCCCCTCTTCCCCCGGCCATAAAAAATGACCACTCGCTAAAATAAGCTGATGTATAATCCCGAATATATTCTTATTTGTGAAAACATGCTGAAATGTCATCAGACTTTAGTAGAATTACTATCAGCAAGATGTCTTTGTTCCTTTGTACATTAAAGCACATACCCTAAGTATCCACAATTTTAAAAAACATCACTTTGAGCACTGTCTTACCAATGCGACATTATTAAATTGATAATTAAACTTCCATTCTTCTCCTTTTCTTATCCATTAACTAGCTTACAGCCCATCTTAAGACGGATGAATTTATTTTATCTAGACACACGCTAGTGTGTCGCGCCAAGTTGGGCAACAAATATCACATCACTTTAATTGTCGAGGAGGTAAACCATTCTCGCGCGACGCCATAGCGTTAGTGTTTAAGATCCTGAAGCATAGTTGGTTACATCTCATGCACTTGGGTGAATATAATGCGGTACAAAAGCTTAAAATGTGGTAAAATGGAGAGCAATGACCCACCTGACGAAAACTAACTCGTGAAGGAATGGCAGCTAAGCAGCTTTCAATGCAAAATCTGACCCTCAATAACGTTGCAAATGTGTGACTAGTTCCTAGCTAATTCTAGTCCACTCATTCCCATGTTAATTCTAATAGGATGATTATTCATCGATACCGAGATAACGGGAAAGCTTCCAGCTATGGAATTGGACGAATGGCGGCAGTACGGTATGCTAACTGCATGCCTTTTCTAGTTTACAGCTTGGGGGTGTAACGGGAATGGCGCGGAAGTACGAAAGTATTGCTATAAGCATTGTTAGTACTGTCGGCATCGTCTATGATTGGAAGGTCAAAGTTCGGACAATGACAACGTGTATACTGACGTGCGTATCTAGATATACGCTAGTGTGTCGTCACAAATATAAACACCGTTGCCAAAGAAATTGTGCATACGTCCAATTCACGAAAAACAAACAAAATGTCAAAATAAAGCCAAAAAGTGGTAAAGAGGCCACCAAGTTGAGACTGGTTCGGCTCATAAAGGAGTGATATGAACTAAATACAAAAAAATTTAAACAAAAACAGAAACTGATAAAGAGGTGACTAATTAGAGAATGGTTCTGCATCTTAAAGGAGTAATACAAAATTAAAATATTGTAAAAATGGCCACTCAAGCTATAGTTGACGTGGCACATTATTATAAATCTACAGGCTCGTTGGGTTGAGTCTAATACACAATTAAAAAAAAAGAAGTGATATCATGTCAAAAACCAAAACTAGTAAAAGCGACTGCCAATTCCGAATGGTTCGAAGGAGTGATATCAACACACCAAAACATTCGCCAACTTAATATCGCACCAAATAATGCTTTGGACGTTAAATGAAAATTTGAACATTGCTACCTAAAGTAGCCATTTTCTAGTTTTCCTTTAACCTTCGAAGAATTAGTCGGTGGGATTAACTTGTTGAATGTTTTGATGTGGTGATATCGCTCCTTTGAAGGGCCGAACCATTCAGAACTTGAGAGTCCCTTTTACCAGTTTTGGTTTTTGATATGATATCATTATTTAAAACAAAATCCACAAGGGTGAAAGAACCTGCCAAGTTTCAGCCAAGAAAGCAAAAATGGCTGCCACCATGTTGCTGCATTAGTTGTTAACCTAAACCCACCGACTATTAGATCAGAAGGTTTAATGAAAAACCTGACCGTACAACCCGTAGCAATGTTCAAGTTTTTCATTTAAGTGTGGGATTAGTCGGTGGGATTAGCTTGGCAACTAATGTAGCAACTTGGTGGCAGCCATTTTTGCTCTGATATCACTACTTTGACTGGCTGAAACTTGGCGGGTTCTTTCACCCTTGTGGGTTTTGTTTTAGATATCAATCCTTTTGTAGTTTCTTTTTTATTGCGGCATTTTATTTTTGCCAGTTATCTATTATCTGGCCAAGTTTGGTCGAAAAATATTGAATAAAAACGGAAGTATTAATTTATTTAAGTTTTGCTGGAGTGAGGACTTCGCTCACATAAATTAAAGTGTTTTCTGATTTTGATTCAGCCATCAACAATCAGTAGCATATATTCGCATATTTTATGTGAGTTACAGCCCGAAGCTACATACTCATTTCCTAACTAAACTAACAACTAAGTGAGTAGCGCGTCCATTTTATCGACAATGTTCGCGCTGCCAACTATAGTCTATTCCACATTATGTTTTCAGAAAACTAACTGTATGACACCACGTTTGCTTCCACTACGAGTGCAAAAACATGTAAATATCTAACAATAACTGTGTCGAGTCTGCAATTGTGATATTCACATGTTTTTACAGTCCTAGTGCACGGAAACGTGGCATCATACAGTTAGTTTTCTGCAAGCATAATGTGCAACAGACTATATTTCTGGCAGTCCGTTTGCATTGTTGCGTTTGCATCACTAATAAAGAGTGATATTTATTTTGATCACCGGTGGCGTTTTCCCAACATACAGAAAAATAGCATTACAAATGATTGCAATCTTTTTAGTTAATGTCTCCCCAAACGTCAAACCATAAAAGGCACCAATTGGAGTTAGGAGAGTGTTGAATACCAAATTTCATTCGTACCTGTCGCATAAGTTATTTTATATGAGCAGAATTAGTCAGTATATGGTAGCCAGTAAAGCAAAACCATAAAACAACCAAAAGGGGTGATATCATACAAAAACCCCATAAGGTAAAGTGACCCATCAAGTTTTTGCCATAGAAAGTAGTGATATCAGAGCTAAAATGGCTACTACCAAATTTGTGGTCCGAACCGTGATCACTCAAGCTTAATAGATAATCACCGAGGTGTCAGTTAAGACTGAGTGATCAGGGTTGGGACCGAAAACTTGGTGGCAGCCATTTCGGCTCTGATATCGCTACTTTCTGTGGCAAAAACTTGAAGAGTTCCTATACCCTTATGGAATTTTCGTATGATATGACCCCTTTTGGTTGTTTTATGGTTTTGCTTTATGTGAGTATTGATTGTGAACTCCTCATGCAACTATAATTGTAAATCGTTTCTTGACCAGCCTGAAGAAAAACGTCACTTTTGTATAATTAATGGGTGCTGATAATTACATTTCCAGTAAAGTGCACGTTGTATTGCATTTGATTGTAAAACAGAAACAACTGAGCACGATAAGTTGGTTTCGTTTAGTTTAGGGCAATTAGGATTATTTTTTATTTTTTTTAATATTCAAGGGGCGGTAACCCTTTTCGGATTTTCTTCCCCATAAACAGTTAAGGTAGACGATGAGATAATTTATGTGTCTACATAATAAGATCATTGAACTCAAGCCTACTACGACTACTGCCATCAAGACTCAAATTTTGAAGTAACAATCACTTGAGTCGCTTTACATTCTTGGTGCGCGTATTATGTCTTTGCTACGGTGCTGAGCAATTGCAAAGTGGCCGGCAACAGGCTACCTCTGTTTGTCAGAGTAGTCTTTAGTTTTAAGTTTAGTGTAAACCATATGGAATTGTGTCCTCTAGGCTCTCGTAGAGTATTAAATAAATAAATAACATTAGGCGTAGAGCGCACGGAATAGCGTCCTTTAGGCTCTCACAAATAAATAAATGGGTAATAAATAAATAAATAAATAAATAAATAAATAAATAAATAAATAAATAAAA
>JAHWFP010227527.1:34574-44660 GCA_023313725.1 Lithobius niger
GTAAATATTTTTGTAAGAGAGAAGTAATTTCTCTAAGAGAGAACTTTCTCTCCAAGAGTAAATATTTTTATAAGAGAGAAGTAATTTATCTAGGAGAGAACTTTCTCTCCAAGAGTAAATATTTTTGTAAGAGAGAAATAATTTCTCTAAGGGAGAATTAATTTTTCTAAGAGAGAATTAATTTCTCTAAGAGAGAATTTTCTCTCTAAGAGAGAATTTTCTCTCCAAGAGTAAATATTTCTGTAAGAGAGAGTTAATTTCTCTAAGAGAGAAATTTCTCTCCAAGAGAATAATTCTCTCCAGTAGTAAAAATTTCTTTAAGAGAGCAATTTTCTCTCTACAAGAGTTATTTTGTGAAATTTTTTTACAATAGGAAAAAAATATAATAATGTCCGAAATGGCGCCCCGTACTACTTCCGGGCGCCCATCTAGTAACATGGTGTATCAATTGGTATGTGAAATATTTTTAAAATTTTGAAGTTTTAGGCCTTGACCATGCCTGAATGGTTTGTTTTTATAGACTTGGTGACTCGGCAGATACTGCCATGAATTTTTAAAATGTTTTAGTGTTTATATTTATCCGAAGACGGGAGGTTGTCCTCCCGAAACGTAGTGTGGTTTTAATTGTGCACGATACTGGCTGTCACTTAATCCAAGGATGCTTCCATATATATTGCATATGGTTTGGCAATATGCGCTGTTTGCAATGCTATTGCCGGGGGCTCCGCCAGTTCCACTCACACAATGGCGCCAGCAGCAAGTTAAAGTTAGCGGCGGCGCCGAATTAGTATTGCGGTGATTAGGGAAAGGCTGTGCCGATTGCTTCTTTCGTGCTAGGATTCAAAACGTTTGTCAACAGAACAAATTCCTTTGAAGAAGATTCGTGCAACACTATAGGCTTAACATCTGGATACGAGAAATCTCACTAAATGATCGGGAGTTGACAAAAAAGGCGTTGATTTGGAACCTCACTTTGCACCAGTTAGTTCCATCAAGAATTTATAGGGTTTGGAAGAATTTATAGGGTTTGGAAGAGAATTTGTAACTCTAAAAAGTCCCTATTTAAACACGTTAGATCGGTCCCCATTAGTTCAGTCCGAGTTTTCAGAGGGCGCCACATGTAGCATCTGATAATTTTTACTCATTTTTCAGCCCAAATCTATAGTAAACTAAATTACAACTAAGCTAGGCTCAATAATAATTAATATCAAGCTGGTTTCGTTTAGTTTAGTTTAATTTTAGGCTGAAAACTGAATAGAAATACCCACATAAAATACATGGCGCCCTCTATAAACTAAGACTGAACTAATACGGCTATATCCAAGTCGTTTCAGTATGGGTCTCAGTCACAAATTTTCCTCCCCAACCCTATAAATTCTTGGTTCCACGTATGTCCACAAACTAGCGGTAGCATTGGAATGAATGCACGCATCTGACAAACACTGTCGATGTATTAACTACGTTTTTTGTTAATCCTAGATTTACACCCGCTTCAGGCGGACACGTATTAATTTAACTGTGACCAGTTTTAGCCTCGCCATGGTTTGATTATCGAAAGTAACAGAACTGCCGAAATCACGAGACAGCAACTGTCGATTTAACAGTTGGCGTAGTCCAACATTTTTTTGTGTGAGTTATGTGGTTAATTTTAGACACATGAGGCTAAACTCCTCTTATTTTTGCTTTATTTATACTAATTAAAAAAAATTAAACGTGTTTAATTCAATATTTCACAATTATTTTGTTTGGTTGGCTTTTGGGCAGCTGAATTTGGATGGCTTGCCTGCGTTACTTGTTGTTGCCTAGCAACCAGTAGGCGAGAATGCGAATGACGCGTTGGGTTGCAACCTTGTTTTCAAATAGTTTTTTTTTTTTAAATACTTCTACTAGAGTAAACATTTTCTCACTTCACTATGTTATGAGAGGAACCATAAATTATCTTTCTTCATTGTTAAAATTATTTTATTTGCTTTACGTAGCCGTAACAACGTCTCGAAACGAGACCGTATCACATCATGCCCATTGAATTCATGCTAATGCACCGACGAGCTCTACCGATCTTGTTCGCAGCGCCACTCGCGACTGGAACTGTCCCTACCCCAAGCTCTTAGCATAGCACTGCCTAACCATATGAAATATATATGGAAGCATTCTTGATTAATCTTATCTGCTAAAAGTTCTAAATTTTCTCAATGTTCCTATATAACTTAGATTCTTCAAGTAATGATGATTCACTGGTGGGACATAATGGAGCAAATCATTAAATCGTTGTATTTTTTTTAGTGGCTATGGGATTCGTCGAATGTAAGCATTCGTGAGTTGCACACTGTTTAATTGAGGCACAATGACATTGTGTGCTTCAAAGCGTACTTTACGGAATGGTTCATTAGCATCATAGCTGCAGCAAAATTGCATACTGAGCTGTCCAGGGACAATACGGATCCATTTAATGTGCAACCAATTCAGTGCATTTTTTTGGTTAGTCTATCTTGCGGTTAGTTATAAACTTCTGCATACTCGCACAAGTTTTCATGCCAGTCCCCTTTAGGCTTGCTACAGTGAAAGGATGCACCCTTCTTAACATCTCAATTCCATGCACCCAGTCATCAGGTACATTTACTGTGATGCCACAATCTTTACGCTTTTGAATGTCACCAAAGTCCAAGTCATTCGGAAGAAATGAATGGCCGCTCTCCAATGAAAATGTTATCCCAAACAATAAACTAAAAACTGTAATGGTTGACAAGCCAGATAATAGCACACACAAAATTGAAGTTCCGGTTCTGTCCTCCACACGTGTCCCAGAATATGCTTTTGTCTCTGGAAATCGATTATTCTCGATGTAATGTTTGAGGCACGAGCAAATTTCAATGCTCTCCTTTTTCGCTTTTGCCCTCAGAAGGTAGGGTTTAAAACATTTTGAAAAACCAATAAACATAGATTACTAACTATTAATAGCGTTATTATAAGCATGCTGCGTGCCTCCCCCCCCCCCCCCCCCCCCATTTTATTCCCAGCTACATTTCAGCCCGGACTGGCAGCTGCAGGACCCAAGTTCTGTTACGTTTTATATGGGTCCATAAACACAATTTTCTCGGGGGGAGGGGGGAATACAAATTAGTGAATTATAATTGTACAAGCTTTATAAATTCATTTCAATGGCAGAAACTACCAGTTTTATCGTCTGTATCCCTAAGAATTTGGTACTTAAATTCTTAGGTTCAGGTGCTTAAATTCTTGGTTCAGGTGAACACGTCTTTCTTGTGCACTTCAGTTTTACTCACAGGCGTATTGTTGTTGATGACGGTCCAAACTTTCGGTATTGTTGACGCCAGTTTGTCATAGGGCCTTAGGGCTTCGGGCAGATAACCAGGAGTGGTTAACGCTCGTTAAACCCTTTGAAACCCTTTGTCATAATCTCTCCTCGTTAAAAGATTCAATTTATGCTTGGTTGGTTGAGTGCTTGGGGTAGTTCGTCTTCTCCTCTGGAAGTAGAAGGCTACAAATATGAGAAGTTTGTGAAAAGAAAGCAAATTAACCCGTTCTTTGTGTAGGCGTATTTTTAAAGTCCGAGCTGGGTCCTAAATGACCGAAATTAACGAAAAATGACCATTTGCAACAATCGGCAACAATCACCCAACAATGCCTCAACAATACATGACGTCATGATTGTTGCCCAATTTTTTTCAGGAACGTCCATCAACAATAGTCTGGCGTCAACAGACCAACGAAGAGCGAGTCATTAAATTGTTGTTCTCAGCAACAATCAGTAAAGACGCGTAGCTTTTCGCAGTACTATTTTATTACCCGTTTTAAACTTGGAGTTATTCATTGAAAGTCGATATACTGACAATTCCAGAACAAGAGAATAATTGTTTAGCAGTAACACAAAGACAGAAAAAAATTAAATGCTAAATACTAAATTACGTAAAGAAAATATATTCACACCAGTAAACGGTGCCAAGAATATTATTACGTCTGCATCTGTATCATTTCAACCAGCAATATTCGAGCATTAGTGTTTCCGTAAAGTCGGTTAGCCGGTTCTTTCCTTATTTGTGATAAAACACAAGCAGGTTTGGTTAAGAGTTATTGTCGTGTGTAGGGTTAACTTGCGTTCAAACCGTAGCGTTGTCAATTGATGTTCTGCAGTTGTTTCGCTAAGTAAGGGGTCATCAGAAAGAGAGCCGATGGAAAAAGCTGTACTGAGCAGGACGTAAAGACAAATTCTTAAAATAAGTGAAACAAGAAAACCCATGTAAAGCGTAGTACTACCAACAATTTCAAGTGATGTGTGGTTCTTAGTGGTTATATTGATTCCAGTCACGATTCTGAGGTAATATTTGCGCTGAATGAGTGAGTGAAGCGAACGAAATCAGCGTTCGTCATCGAAAACAGCACTTTTTTCTAAATACATTTTGGAAGTAATATAGGCTAGATATTTATTCATAGTGAAAATGACCAACTTTCTACGTAGGATAAAAGGTCATTGGCCCCAGCCCAAAAGTTCAACACGTATAGATACTGAATTATAACATTACAACGCGGGAATGACATTATTTGACCATTTTTAGTTTTGTTTAAACTATAAACCGTGGCGTGGTCTGTTGATGTGTGATTCATGGTGGACGGTTGTGGTGGTGGTCACGCTTCTGAGGTTGCGCTGATTGAGTGAGCGAAGCGAACGAAATCAGTGTTTATCATCGGAAACAGCACTTTTTTCTAAATACATTTAGTAAGTAATATAGGCTAGATACCTAGATACAGAATGCTAACATTACAACTCTGGAATGACATTATATGACCAGTTTTAGTTTTGTTTACCACTTGTATTATGAACTGATGCACTAAGAAAAACGCGCACATTATTTGGATCACTTCCTTGAACATCTGTTTCATAATTTTTGCTAGGAGTGTTTGCCAGCACCATACGAGTTTCACAAAGAATTCTCCTCGAGCGCAGCGAGACGCGGCGGAAAGAGCGAGCGAAGCGAGCGACTCCGCTAGTCTACATTAACAAAAACTAGTTGCAGCGTTGTAAAACGGCCACCCGACCCAGATGGCCACCCGACGAACGCGGCCACCCGTCTAATAATAACAGTATTCGATTATTGTACACGGAATGATTGTTGCCAATAAACTGAAACGGATGAAACATTGCTTCAGTTCAGGTATAGCCTATGCATCTTAATATTAAACCGCACGTTCTCAGAATTACATCATGTGCTTAAATTTTACACTCAATTCATTATTACTTAAGGCTAAACTAACGCTGATTTTCGCTGACTCAATCAGCGAACCCTCTTCACTCTACCACGCCCCCTCCACACTTGGACCTGGGCACTGCTTGTTTAAGAGCAGAGGCGGCGTATATCTTTAAAAATGTCAGCGGTCGCAGCACGACCTAGTGCGCCGTAAATTATTTACCAGCAGCGGCGTTCTTAATTAAGTTTGGTGTGCGGCGGAGTATGGCAGCGTTTCATAAATTTATTACTAGGCTGAGTTTGTCGATAATGCTACCACAATAAAATGCTATTTAAACATTTAAATCGTAAAGCAAGAAAGGGTGGTGGAATCGGGTGGGTGGGTGTTAGTTTTCAGATAAAAAATTATCATTGGTGTGATAATTTAAGAGAAGATCGTTGAGAATCAACAGTAACATTTTCTTTTATTGCATGACAGTTCGTTGTACTGATTATAAAATACAAATGCACTACCTACTGACACTGCTCAACTGTGCATCGTAGCAATTTCCCAAGAAATTTGTTACTTTTCTATATTGATTTTTTTTAGATACTGCATTATTGTTGTGAATGCATACAATAAAGCTTTATGCAGCAACAGAAGATCGTTTGGGTGTGACTGCCAATCCCCTGACGAAAAAACTTGTTTGGTAGGAACACTCGTAGCTGGAATGCTATATACAAACCGAGCGAGTGTTGGTAATCGTACCATATCAGTAGCATGAGATATTCAAAAGTCTAAAACATTTACACCTTCAATCTCATCGCATGAATATGAAAAATAAGTAGCACAGTCTGACGAAAGTGCTTCAGCTGCTTTAAGTGTTTGTTTTGAGTGTCTTTTGCCATTTCACGATTACATCTTTTTTTTACTCTTTTTTTTCTCCTTTAGGCTCCTCAGATCGTAAAAGATCGTTAAAAAGTTAAAACTATGAAATTTTGAATTGAAATGCAAAACGACCTAGTGGCGCGCCGAAAATTTAGCGGCAGTGCCAGCCTGCCGATATTATTATTTTTTCATCAGCAACGGCGTGCGTAATTTTGGTAAAATCATTGGTGGTGACGGCGTGGCATGGCGGCTCAAAAGAGTCTACCCACACCCAGCTTCCTCTATACCATGATACATGAACCCGTCCTCTTCAGTGGCTCGTTTCTGTACGAGGGAACAACATTTGGGCCTATTACAGATGGAGTGAACTGAAATTTTTATTTATGTTTATTATTATGCCTTTGTCAAATTTGTTATTGCCACTTAAAATTAATTTGGTGATATTAACTCGGCTCACACTAAGATTTTCAGGTGAGGTTTTCCAGTTTTAAGAATATAACTTAAAAAAAGGCATGCACTACTGATTTTGAGTCCATGTCCATTACACTGGATAGCTCTCATGGAGGAAGTCATTAACGGTGGGGATTTCCAGTTGAGGTCTAAACACGACCGGGCGTAATGTAAGCCCTGGCCTAGCTAGACCTCAACCTCAGGACTAAGCTTCGGACTAACGTTACTGGTGATTTCAATGCTAGTCTAAGTTGGGGACTTACCAGTACAGTACTAGATAGACCCCGACCTTTGGCCTAAAGTAGCACTGGGTAATCTTGGCGATTTCCATGTTGAGGTCTAGCTAGTACAGTACTCTGATTGGTTAATACGCTTCAAGTGACGTCATATCACCTGTAAACAGTTAACAACACGTTTGGTTCTCCAAGATAGGTCGAGATTCGTGTATCAAATTATTTGCAAGCAAATTTCGGTGAGTTTTCTTATTCGGTTTTCAGGATAGCAATTTTCGTAAAAACTTAATTGTGACTGAATCATTTTTTTTTTTAATATTTTTTTCCCAAATTTATCAGATTTCAGTTTAAAATTACATAAACAGGCCCGTAGCTAGCCATTGACGATTGGGGTTGGGTTTCTAGGCTATACAATGAATGCCATTAAACTGCTGTGCGCAAACATGGCAGTAGGGGAGAAATATTTTTCAAATGGACTGTCAAGAGCTGAAAAATAGTGAAATCTTTGGTCAGTTTTATCCTAAACGACCTAGACGGTATTACTGCAAAAAACTTGCACATTTTAAGGCAACAACAAGCTCCAGTTTTTCAAAAATGAAAAAATATGGGAAAAAATGGCGAAACCTTTCACTCAGTTTTATTCAAAACAATTTGAAGTATTATTGGAGAAAAGCTTTTAAATATAATATGAAATCGATATATGCTCCATTTTAATTTTTTTTCTCCCACGATTCAGGGATGTTAGGTAATGTATCCCTCATTTAGTGTCCTTTGGGTCGCTTTTGTCCTTTAATTTGAGATCTTATGGGCTCTTATTGTCAAATTGTACCTTCGAATTTTTTTTGGAATTTTTAACAAGTTTGTTGTATAAAAAATGGAATTGTTTCTGCATTAATACAAAAGGATCTTCAAATTGTAGTAGTGATAGGTTAACAGAAAAAGGACTACAGCAAATCAAACAGCCAACTCAATTTTCAACTCAGTTTTTAATTTTGCCAGCTATACCCGATTTTCATGAAGTACGGATTTCGTTCACGTTCTGTTTTAACTAAAACAATGGCAGAGCGGGCTAGCAGACGAACTAGTAAATGAAATTTTATAACATTTCACGACTTCAGCCTGCGAAAACTTGGCAGAAATCGTTCCTAAGTTTTGTTTTATGCAATTTTGTTAACGTTTCTGCCTTACTTAAGAAAATGTTTAAATCTTGCCAGTGATGTTGCGTTGGAATATTAATATATCAGTAACTCCCCCCACCCCCGAAATACCAGTTAGGAGTTACTTTTACTGAACCGCCTTCTGGGCACTGTCTAACAGAGAAAGGCTACATGAAGTAAAATAGCCAACTCAATTTTTAGTTTTCCCAACTGAGTATGATTTTCGCGAAGTTAATTCTTATCAAGACTTTAAACTTGGGGAAGATACAGTTTAAAGCATATTTTATTTTTAGTTTCTACATTATCTATGATATTTTTAAGCCATGGTGGTGATGGGCTAACAGGCAAACAAAACGGCTCCTTTCCCGCAAGGCACAGCCTAGCTCTGAGTGCGCATACTAGTCTGGTAACAGGGCCAAATACCAGGAAATATGGTCTGCCCAATGTTTTTTGGTGTTTTGTGTTTCTTCAAGGCATACTTAATGAAATTCTGCAGGATGCCACTTTGTCACCCTTGAGCAAATTTAAATATTCAAGATCGCGGCCAAGATGGCCGAAAAATGATATATCGGCCATATCTTTGCATATAGAACAGACAGGATAATCATTTTGGTGTCTAATACTGTGTTTTCAGGGTCAGGGAATACTAATAACGGATTGACTTGTTAAAATATACGCATATTGTTTTAGGAGCTGGTATCACAGTCACGTTCGATTTTTCGCTCTAACTTTCAACTGATATTCTGACGTTTCTAATTTAGGTGGACGACTCCAATTCGATTCATTCGAAGGAAGACATATCGACCTTTCGAGTGAACCTAATTGGAGTCATCCACCTAAATTACAAACGTCAGAATAGCAGTTGAAAGTTGAAAAATATAACAGTGACTGTGATACCAGCCCCTAGTAAAAAGGGCGTAGCTCGGTACTTAACAAATGATAAACCCATTTATTTACCCTTGATGCAAAGAAGACAGTCCCACTTTTCGAATGAATACAATTGGGGTTTTCAACCTAAATTAGAAACGGCAGAATAGCAGTTAAAAGTTGAAAATGAACGAAAAATCGAACTTGACTGTGATACCAGCCCCTAAAACAAAAGGCGTATATTTTAAATAATACGTCTTCTTGGACGGTTGAAAATGAGCGAAAAATTGAACGGTGACTGGGATACCAGCCCCTAAAAAAACAGAAGTGTTACGCTAAACAGAAGTGTTACGAAAGCTAATAAAAAATAAACATCTGAAACGTTACTTTCAATTGATAAGGATTAACCAGCATTCATGGAAACGGAACTTGGCAGTAAAGTTTTAGCCGACCTTCGCAACTCGACAACTCGAATTTGCCAACTGTATTGTACGTCTTCTTGGACGGTTGGGGGAAGGGGGAGGGGAGGTTCCCCCCATCCCCGGGGTTGCTATGGCCCAGGTACAAATTAGTTATGTTAATCTGTTAATACTTCGAAACCCTAAACCAATTCACATTTACGAACTGAAAATTATGTATCCCTATTGGTGAAAGAGAAAATTATCATCTCATACTGACCTGACGACAACCTTTAACCAGAGGGACACTTTAGTTGATCTGGTGGGAAAATGTACCCCTGAAATCACACTTCATACCAACACTCACGTCGTGCAGTGAAGCATCGCTTTAGAAAACCTCAACTTAGGCCATGGTGTGCCTGGGTCTAAATTTTATCCTTAGTCCCAGGCAGAGGCGGACTGGCAAGGTCGGGGGGTCGGGAATTCCCGACTGGCCTCTCGCCCTAGTGGCCTCTCAGCAAAAATAAATAAGTTAAAAAGGAAAGTCAGTGTATTATTTTAAATATTTCATTTTTTGTAATACTCGGTTACTCTTTTATGTATTCGTGTTAAGTTTCACACCTTTTGGCTGTACCTACTAAATTAGCCCTTCTCAGTTTGCAAGCAACGTAGGTTTTGGTAAGTCTTTTTTGTCCTCCAAATATGACACTGAAATTTAGAGTTTCAACCATAAAAGACCGCTGTTTACTAGATGCGGTTTCTGGCGTCATTACGATTACGAATGAATTAGTATTAAACAACGCTTAAGCGTATAAAATACGGATGTAAGCCTTAAAAAACTTAAAGCCCTAAAGGAACAGATATCAGAAAAAGACATGTAAGCCATCAGCGTCGCACTAATACGTGTAA
>JAHWFP010227528.1:2024-18799 GCA_023313725.1 Lithobius niger
CCCCCCCCCCCCCCCCCCCCCCGCCCACGCCCCTTATTCCGGGCCTGGCCAAAGTGTTTTTTTTTTTTGTGTTAAAGAACACAAAATCCCCAGAAAAAAAAAGTATGTTGCCCCTGCCTTCCCGACCTGTGCACTTCCCTGGGCAGTAGAGAAAGAAAGACAGGAAAAATGGGGTCTTTTGCTAGCGATACCAAGAGGTGTTCAGTTCACTGCATACACGGCGATAATGTCCATGCTATAACCTTGGATTAATAACTACACTTCGTTACGGGATAACTCACTCGCTATACATACCGCGCAAGCACCGCGACGCAACATTTGGCCAGAATACTCTTAGTTTCTCAAATTCGCCACAAGAACAACTGCCGACAACAGCGGAAGTGACGTCGAGCCACGTGACTAGCGCATCCAATAACGCGAGCAGTCGCCGTGAGCACACGTCGCCACCATCTTGGATTTCCCCGGACGTAGTTTGAGACAAAAGCTGCCACTATACTTGCGGCCAGATGCGACAGGTGGCGAACCACGTTTTGATCGCGAGTACTCTGGTCGCTACCGTGGCTAGATTTCGGAGCGAGTGAATAGGGCTTACTATAACTATCGCTTCACATTCCATACATTGTCACAAGGCCGTCAGGGAGAGAAGCGGTGGGCTTTGTTTCCCGGCCCCAGGCCAGATGATGTAACGTCGCGAGCATATCTTATTTTACCAACGCGAATAAAATGCATCAACTCTCCTTCACGCGCGTGAACTGGCGTTCTTTGTAGGAAAGATACGAAATTTCTATCCCATTCGGCCTTGAAGAAGCCATCTCCTTCCCCGATTCAAGGTCCTTCAACACGCGGTGTTTTCGCATGCCTGGACATGGAGAGCCTGGAGTTGACAAATAGATGGTATTTGTCGTATCTGTTTTATAGGTAAAGTGGGTTATCCCAAAAAACAATTACGACCACTTTTTCCATACATAATTATCAGCATGGGTCGCGACCCACAACGAGAGATTGAACATGCGGTAATACTATCATGGATACTCCCCATGTGGCGTAAGGGGCCGTTGACCAGCAATTCAGCCCCCGTCCCCCCGCCACTCAAAAAACAGCAATAATAGGTGGCGAATCAAGAAATTTCGTTTGTGAGGAGCCAATAAAAATCAGCTAGTAATCTAAAGAAGGGGGAGAGGGGAGTGGTGCTTTTAAGTTCCTCGGAACCCTGTAAAACAACAATCATTTTCAGCAATTTTAGCAACTTTGAAACTTTAAAAAAGCCGGTTTTTAGAATTTTCCAGTAAATGCCTTATTTGTCTATTTTATCAAATTTTATTTTAACTTCTTGTCTTGTCGGGGGAGGGAGGAGGAAATGCCCCTCCCCCAACTTGGGTGCACCACTGCAAAAAAATCCAAACATATAAACACATGAATGAAATTGTAGGCCCATCACCAGACCAAGAATGGAGCTACACATCACTGGCAGAAATTACAGGTTGCTTCGGTGCAGGAGTTTCGTATTACACCTAAACGACATTTTAATGCCACTGATGCACCACGTTAAACGAACCCTGACCGAAAAGCATCTTCATGTTTCCGTGAAGGTCTGACGATTCGCGATGAGTGCCTTCATTGTCCTAATACGAACATAACTTCTCTGAAGGCTGTAGAGAAGCAGCTTCGTGTTTCCGTAAACTTCCGATGATTAACGAAGGTGACGTCATTTCCCTTTGCCTCTTCGAACGTTTTGGTTTAGCGTATTCTAGAACTGTCTTATTTATTTTAAAGTGGGTGGTGAGTGGGGGCGCTTTTGTCGGCGGAGCATTTTCTGCAATAAAAAGAAAGAATTTGAGATTTACCAATTTTAGTACCTTTTTTTACCACTAGATACCGTTGTTAGCAAAGTGGGTTACCCTAACTGGCCATTAAATAGCTCGAGAGTTTATCAGGTGTGATATTTCTGTCTGCTAGATCTAATGTTTGTTCTTTAAAGGGACACCCGGCTTGCCTTATAACATTCTGCCTGCCTCATCACAGCCACGCGGAGATCGCCATCCGCACATTTACAGCGCGTAGGTCGGCTGGGATTGTAGCAGCGTTCCTCGCACAGATGAACGTAGCTGCTGTCTCTGTTGGCTTTGGGAATAGTACACGAAACAGCATCCAGTTAAAGATTGTGTCGTCACAAACCGGAATGATTCTCGTATTTTAACGTCACTATTAATAATTTTCTAGGCTAGTATCATATAATTTTGCTTCGGTGATCTATTGGAATAATTAATTTTAATTTTTACCGTGTTAGTCTTTTAGACTTTTGATCTAATGGTAATTATCAAAAAATTAGTACATGCACACACGATGATGAAACGTCATGATTATTGTAAGCGCGCAAAGGATCATAAAAGTGTAGGATACATTAAATAAAGTTAACAATTATTCAACAGAAAGTCTCCTACATGGCACATTTTAAAACGGATTTTTACCTAGGGATTAACTAACGGTAAGTAAATAGACCTTTGGGGCCATACTTGATGTGATGGATCGAGAAAAATGGCGCTGGGAGGTATATCCCTTTAAGGGAAAGAAAATTAAAATATACGCCTATAATTCAAAATCAGTTATCCCACTTTGCTAGGAACGGCATCTGGTGGCAAGAAACGGTACTAAAATTGGTACATTTCAAATTCATTCTTTTTATTGTCTATAACGCTGTGTGAACGATTTTCAATTGGACATTTGGAATTTAAGAGAGTATAAATAGTATATAATTAAAATGAACAAATGTGGTAAATCACCCTATCTACACAATTTAAACGATAAAGTCAAAATCAATAAATGCTAGGCTATGCTATGCTGTACTATGCTATGCTGCTGGTGGCTTTCTCTTTTAAAACAGGACGCGTTGCCAGGATAACACAAGAGTGACGATGGGTAAACGCTTTTCCCTGATTTTTCCAGGTTTTCCTGATCAATACTAACACTTTTCCCTGATTTTTCCAGGTTTTCTTGATCAATACTAACACTTTTCCTTGAGTTTTACAGGTTTTCCTGATCAATACTAACACTTTTCCCTGATTTTCCAGGTTTTCCTGATCAATACTAACACTTTTCCCTGATTTTTACAGATTTTCCTGATCAATACTAACACTTTTCCCAGATTTTTACAGGTTTTCCTGATCAATACTAACACTTTTCTCTGATTTTCCAGGTTTTTCTGATCAATACTAACACTTTTCCCTGATTTTTCCAGATTTTCCTGATCAATACTAACACTTTTCTCTGATTTTTCCAGGTTTCCTGATCGATACTAACACTTTTCTCTGATCTTTCCAGGTTTTCCTGATCAATACTAACAATTTTCCCTGATTTTTCCAGGTTTTCCTGATCAACACTAACACTTTTCCCTGATTTTTCCAGGTTTTCCTGATCAATACTAACACTTTCCCCTGATTTTTACAGGTTTTCCTGATCAATACTAACACTTTTCCCTGATTTCTTTTTGGTTGAAGGAAGGTGCGGTACAGGACATAATTTTTTTTTTCACATTTCACTCAAATCGCCTTAACTATATAGCATTGCTTTGCTAAATCAAAAATTGCACTGCCCTAACTGGTATTGATAAAGAGCAGAAAAGGCCACAATCTGCCGAACAAAACTAAAAACTCACTTAACACATAACGTCCCACATTACTTAGGTTTAAGAAGTTTTCACTTTATTATAAATGAAATAAAAAGAAAAAATGAAATTTCACTGAAACAAAGTGAAGATTTTAGAGTAAAAAATTTAATCCGAAATACCTATTTTTTTTTGGTGAAAAATTTTCCAGAAAATGTTTAAATTCCCTCCCTGAATTTTCCAGACTTGATAAATTCCCTGAATTTTCCCGGTTTTTGCCGCTTTCCTGGTAGCACGCCACCCTGGAAAGGCTACCTACGGCACTGGTACTGCGGAACCAGTTTGAAACACTAGTCTTAAAAATACGAAATTAACAGAAACAGTTTAAAATATAAATATAAAATACAAGGAACAACTATACTTTGCTTCGAATTCATTTCATAACTGATCACTTGTCATTTGTTTATTTCAGCGCTACAATGATTAAACCAAAGATGTTGCTAGCAATCTACTTGCTTTCTTGCCTCATTGCTGCTGGTAGGACAGAGGACCATCGCAACAATAAAATAATAGCATCCACTCATTCACCTCGAGATATTAAGTCAGCACTCGCCAACCTGACAGCGTCGCTACAGTTACTCCTGTTAACTCGTCCAGTAACGCTCCGACCACGCGTTCCCATACATCTTCGACCGCGCGTCCCCATTACTCTTCGACCGCAAGTACCCGAGTTCAAAAAAATCCTGGAATCAATAACTACACCCTTGACAAACACAACGGAAATTGTGTCACGTCCATTCATTCCTGTAACATGTTTTCGCTGTTCTGGTCCTCCGCAGATGCTGTATCCCTGCTGCAAGAAAGTGAATTTTTGTTGCAAGGACATATTGGAGTTTTGCGACGACAATGAATGTGCAGAAGATAGGGAATTGTCAAAGCACTGTTGCAAATACGGCAATCAATGCTGCGGGTCGATTAAGAAGAAATTCCCATGAAATGTGCTGTAATGTATGTATACTAGTTTTCAAGGACTGAACATATCAATGTATCTAGACTGGTAGTGCTTGGTAAATATCAGGTCCAAATCTCGGATTGGTAGTGTGGGTTATTTCATCTGTTGGCTCTTACTTTATCCTTTCAAAGCCATTGCGTTCCATGGTTTGGTGGGTATATCTCAACGCCAACACTATCCGAATACAATATTGTTATAATATGTTATACCTACGATGTATTACAAAATTGGTGCTACTATATTCGGCAACATCCTTGCAGTGGCCTGAACAACTCAATATGACTTATTTATTGTTGTTTGGTGACAAGGGTGTTGTACTATGTGCATGTTATCAAACATTCCTCATTGAACACGGAAATTATTATGATCACTTATCTCACTCAACAGGATCTGTCAGGAAATGCATTATGAGCTATTGTCTGAATGACACTTCACGATTCTTACTGTGCTACAATTAATTACTCTACAAAAAAGTGCATCTAGTGTGTGGAGAATGTTGTCGTCATATCTGACGAAGTGATCGATTATAACATTTATTACGCGTAATGATCCCTCCAGAAAAGATTGAACCGCTCACTAATGTTGAAGACGCCAATTCAAAATCAACTTGTTAATTAAAACTTGCTTAATTTAGACTAACGGCTAATACAGCTTGCAAGCTACTTTGTAAAATTTAATGCTGTGTCACAGATAAACACAAATCAGGTTTACTTTGGAAAAACTTCCATTGGCCTGCATCAAGTCAAATTCAAATGTTATGCTACAATATTGTTATCTTAATTTCAGTATTTATTATTATTAGTTTTTGTGTGTCTGGCACAATTAGGGTTGACGAAAATTATGCAGGTTTATAGATGGAGCAATAGCGTAAAAATTAATCTATTAAAATATTTTTCGTTCGTTTAAAAATTTGGAAACCTTCCATTAGCTTTCAACTAACACGACACAGCAAATTTCAAAAAAAGATGATAGTGGGCTCCAGTTGGATCACCGTTTTTGATGCGACAATACTTTATGCATAACTTATGCACAGCTTTAGTCCATTGTGAATGTCTACTGATTATTTATTCAATTAAAACCCATCATGGTCACTAATGAATGTGTCCGTGTCAGTGGCTGTTTTGCAAGAAGTTGGATTAGTTGGCCACCATTTCACAGCCCGGTTTCATCTTTGATACATGGATAGTGGATACGGATTCTGTAAGTTTATAATACAGCCTAAACGTTCTGAACTAGAATTCTTTGCAACCAGTTTTCACACTACTGAATATTCTGTCCTGTCATGAAGTCTGTGGTGTGCCTGTTGACACAGTGACCCAAGCAAGAACAATTGCTACACCATGCATCTTCAAAAATGTTCGTATATGTTATGAAAATTATGCACAGTTATGAAGCATGTGACCGAAATAGTGACACAAGTTGCACAGTCTACCAGCAAAGGAAACGAACTGCCATGTAATAACAATGGAAACTTTTGTAAATCGTTTTTTTTTTTTTTGGAAAAGTGAGAGGAGGGAGATTGTTTGGTTTCAGACCTGCATATTAGTGCTGTGACATTTTAGAGCAAACACCAGCTAAATTCCATGCCAGAACAAGGCTTTATGGTATTTGCAGGATTTTGTTTTCCCCAGACTTCATCCCCACCTGTGACAACACTCCAAAGTACAAATCTTCGGTCCAGTAATGTATGTCAGGCCAAAATCCCTCCTCTGCCGACGTCAACGGATAGTATACTTCTAATATAATAACTGTTCGTATACGCACTGGTGAGGTAACGTGAAGTGGGTCTCATCAAATTATAGGCAGCCAGAAATGTTGCATGCTGAGACATGAGGTAGCAAGTCGTGCCTTGATAATTCCGAAGTTTGGATAAGCTTTATCATAACTAGCATAATAGCGTTTTGGCATCTCAGTCATGTGGTGAATTGAGTGTATGTTTCCAGAGCGTAAGAACTGAGGAGTGGCAAAATATTGTGACAAAACATAAGTGTGTAGTAGGGAAAATGAGCACCCAAGGAAATGAACATGTCACAGTCGTGTTGGGGAAGTTTTGCACCATGGGTTTTGAGGAGCTTGAAAGAAATCTCCTGCAAACATTTACAGGATAAGTTAGTTGTGACAGTAAGTTAGTATTAATTTTCTTATTTGTACGAACCTCAAGTGGTATGTCAGGAAGAATTGTGCCTCTATTGTTTGTGGAAAATGAATGTTTTGTTTTTGTTGTTTTGTTTTTCGTATGGAAATGAATCCAGAAGAGCATTAGGATTCCGTAGGAATGAGGTGTGAAGAACTGTATTTAGGATTTGAGTAGCATATGATGGGAACAGGTACCCCATTCGGCAAGTTGGTTGTCCTACAAATGAATGCATCCACCTTACACAAGCATTGTTCAAGTGTATTAAATTACAGGACACACTTTTATCACCTCCAAGAACGTTGGACATGTATGGGACCTTGTCCCATGTCCCATTGCCTGTGATTGCCAAACTAGACACGAAGTGGAAATTGACAGCAGTCGTCCATCAGTCCTCTAGTGAATATCGTAGAGATCAGTGGTCGGCGTCACGTGCGCAAAAATTTTAAGTGCTTCATGGAGTGAGTGCTCATCGAACGAACATTCTCTGCTGTGGGGTGGACTTCTGAAAAAGAGGAACGGTGTTTTCTTCCTCGAAAATTTAAGTGAACTGTTGTGGCAACGTTCTTGGAGGTTATAAAAGTGTTACCTGTAATTTAATATGTCTGAATATTATTACTGTCTATGCCATTTATCAGTTTTTGCATTGTTCAAGGGCTTTTTTTAATTTCAATCCACCTTGTAAAGAATCAGTAAAGGTTTGGTTTTCACGTCAAAATAGCCGATTCAGCAAATTGGTTGATTTAAAGATTTAAGGGGACTGATGCTTGCTTGCTTGAGTCTTGATACCGGTGGAATTTTTAATTTCTGTATACCAACTTCGTTTGAGGTAATCACGTAACCCATCAAATGCTCTGCTATTTTGACACAATTCTTTACTCCTGATTCCTACGGAACATTTCTCCTGACGGTTCTTATGAATGCTGTTTAACAATGATGAATTAAATTTTGGCAAAGTTTTGTTATCTGGGACATTTCTGCCAAAATATGTCAAGGAATATGAAAAAAAAGTTGTTGTCTTTGGGAGGTTGCTTTTCTGTTCAGTGCATTTATCATTTCATCGTGGATAAAACTTTACAGATTTTTGGGTAGGCCAGTATATTTTGCCTATAATTGGGTCTTTCCGATGTTTAGTTTATCTTGTGCCGAGCAAACCGTTTAGCCATATCACCTTGTAGTACTGAAAAGTGGCAAGCATGGCTCTCAACCCATGCATTGCATGGTACTCAACCTAAAATAAAACTCAGATGTTTACAGAAAGTGGTGCAAAAACAGTTTTTGTAAAGTATTTGTGCAGTCTTAAGTATTTGTTATAATGCTCTCATAGTCTGCGCAGTCGTAAAATAATCCTCTTAAGAGTGAAACAAGAGTGACACAGAACTTTGTATTGAATGCTTCATCGACCCATAATAGTATTAATTTGCTGAATATCACAATCAAGAAAACCAACCGTTTCAGTGATTTTCCTTGCCAATCATTAAATAACAAAATCGAAAACCCGTAATTTTTCGAAACCATGGAATCGGTTCTTTTCCACAGGTATTCCAAGATTCACCTAATTTTTATTAATTGTTTTCATTGTATTGACGAACAGCGAGAAGCAGAGCAAAGGGGTTCTCACCCAGTTCTGGTGTCTGTAAGGCCCACGTGTCTGTATTAACGATTCACTTTTAAACATACTGTACGATTCATTAAAAATTGTCCACTTTCATTCGATGCCTCATTTGTGATTTAAGTTTGTAAATTAATACAATTAGTTAGGGGTTTCGAAGATTTTGACTCTCGAATATTACCCAATCATCATTAATCCAACCTAAGTTCTAATAATTTTTCAGGGAAACTAATCAGAAGTAATTAATATACACCTAAAATACTTGCCACATAAAACAATACCGAAAAGCACAATAGTAATGACTTTCACGGAAAATACCAGCAAGCGGTGTTTAATGTGGCTTTTAGAACACATTTCATGAAAAATACATTTTACCGCAAGAAAATGAACACAAAAAGAGTCCACTGACTTTTTGGAGTTTTGTATTCAACAAAATTGTTCGTTGGTGGTCTGTCCACCTACTTCCGAAGTCTTGATAACTTGCATCCGTCGATCATATACTTGGAGTCAACAACAAAGTTCAAATACCGTGTAAATCAATGGGTAGGACGTGATTTTTTTTTAACTTTGTTGGCCACAGATATGTGATCGACGGTTGCAAGTTGTTAAAGACTTCTGATGAAGGTGAACGGACCACTAACGAACAATTTTCCTGAATAGAATTCTCCTAAAATTCAATTGGACTCTTTTCCGTTATTTCTTGTGGTAAAGTTAATTTTTCCTGAAATTTGTAATGTCCTTCAGTCAACAGTTGAATAAAGCTGATACGTAAATTTAAGATTTTGTTTGACAACGGAAATCTCTGGATGGTTTGGTTACTGTATTACGACCTTAGATCGTCTATTACCCCTAGTCTTTGTTACATGCACCACTCCACTAAATATAATCATCTTGTCAATATTCGTAAGTGATACCTTACCAAAATGTAATAGTTTTATTGCATTTTTGAGGTGCCAGAAAGTAAAAGCTGGTATCCAGTATATCCACGAAGCTTATCCATAATACCGTCAATATTTGTATATCATAAATATTACTGGTTTCACAAGTAGATAGATCATATTTCGTTGTATTATTGTACACCAGGAGATGTTCATACATGTTTAAAAAGTGTCCAACATTAATCATGGTCACTATGATTTTTTTTTAAGTTCTTGAAAAGTTTTGTGCTGTGATCAAACTCTTGAAATCTAGCGTACACGCAAAAAAAAATCAGATCTTAACAAGTCTGGGAAACACGGGAAGTGGCAAACAAGCCACCAGTGTATTTTTCATTTGAAAAAAAGTTTGTCTGGTCGTTGTTGTAGTTCAACTTACGTAACTTGTAAATGTTACGTCACCATCACACTGAGTCGCGTGTAACCAACTACAGAGTTCACAATGATCAAAATGCAAATAAAATTTGGTAATAAAAATAAAAATGGTTATTTATTTCCTCACCTGTAACGTTAACTCATTCACAAAAACGATGAAAAGAACTGTGTCCATAACCAGTCCCACAGGCAGATCTTTTTTTGTATTTTTTGTGTTTGCTGCGACCTCAAAAAAATAGCGGTCAGCAACTAACAAGCTATAGAATGCAGTGCGTAAATTGTTAAAACGTTGTAAAATTGTAAAAACCTACAAATTGTACGTGTAACAGATGTGGTGTTTACATTACCATGCTACATGCCTAAGGCCTGCTTGCCTTAAAGGCTTATCTTGAAGATTGGACTTTCTACTTGGCTAGGTTAAAGTGTGGCCATTGTTTATTGTCCAACACTGCCTTATATGGAGAAAATTCAGATGACTATAGAATATAAGACAATATATTGTATAGTGTACAATATAGGAGTTTGGCAACCATTAGACACATTTGTGTCATTACAGCCAAGGTAGTTTGGCTGTTTTCAGGTATATGAAGATAAATAACAATGCGGCAGAAAAGGCTGAAATTTGTTTGATCGTGAGATTTTGGTCATAAAAGTCACTGTTAGTGACACAGCTTACCGTTTTCTTGTTGAAAAAACGACGTAAATAACGTTGATATTTGCCTAATTACTAATAGCTAACGTTTTTTTTTGTTTCGCAAAAATAAATTCTTCCATACGGTGAATAAAGCTGGTTCCTAACTCATTTTGCAGGTATTGCTCTGGAGATGTGCCCTTTTCATGAGGCCTCTTCCAATGGTCAAGTGGTCAAGGGTTCGGGACCTCTAAACGTCCAAATTGATTGTTTTACATTGTTTTAAACATTGTTATTATGGAACAATGCCAATCAGTAAACGCCAGCTGCAAGACGTAGACTGAAGAAAAATGGTTTTTGTTTGTGTATAGGTAGTTTTGTTTGCACAAGCAGCTCCTTCCGCAATGTTTTATAACAGTACAAAACATTATAACAATGCTAAACAGCAAACACAAGTAAACTGAACATTAAATAAAACCATGCGTTTGCAAGGAGATTCTGCAATACTAATAAGAAATACTAATCATTTGAAAAAAGGTGATAGCTGTCCTCAAAATGGAACGAAAGCCAAAAAAAAAACAAATGGACCAGAAAACTAGATTGGCGTTCCCATCTCATAACTTCTAAGGAAAAAAATGAATTTTATCAATTTGGACCAAAAAAATCTGATATCTACCGCAAAACAAAACTTGTTAAGGATTCCCACTAAGTTTTACGGCCGTGTGAAGTCGTGATATCAAACGCCAAGCTCTTTCGCCACGCTAATGTCACCGACTAAAACTTCAACGTTAAATGAAACAATTGAAAATTGCGCAGTAAGCAATCTAGATATATTTCATTTAACCTACGAACTATTACTCTGTAGGATTAGCTTGGCGAAAAAGCTTGGCGTTGATATACCGACTTCACACGGCCGAAAAGCTTGGCAGGAAGCCTTAACAAGTTTTGTTTTGGAGTAGATCTGTTTGTATATTTACTCATTATAAAGATTGTGTCGTTGTTCATTACTGTATTGCTTTAAAAACTGTTTAGTGTAGACGAAACAATAAATAAAGCGGTTGAAAAATGACGAAATCCAATGAAACCAACACTGTGAACAGCTAAGTTTGACTAGTTAGTAGGAAAAATGACGAAAAATGCACGTGTCATCACGGTCCAAGAATTGAACCTGGTTTTTGGATTGGCCTCCGATGTACTAGATCTGTATGCTAAATCGATACTATAACTAGGGCATGATCAGGTAACATGTCGACAAAATGGAGCAAAGCAATTGCAAAAAAAAAACCATGTTGAATTGGAGACAGCATTGTGGCTCATCTTTTCGTTGCGTCATCGCATCTTGCTTCTTTGTCCATCTGCTTTCTTAGCGCCTTGCTAGATGGTGTTGACAGCAGTGAGCAAACTACTGATGAACAAATAGGTGCTTTCGTAGCGCATCGCTGAATGGCATTGATGGCGGCCGCAACAAAGCACTCGCAAATTTTAAAGCACCCGTAAATTTGAAAAGTTTTTATAGGGGGGGGAAATGAGGCTTAATGGCGCGTCGACAGCTTGGTCATTAGCGCCAACCTCAGTCACAGTGCAGTGGTCCGGGTTGCCACTGCACCACACATTACAGAGATATTATTCATACCCCTAACCTAAATCTTAGGCTAGCATCAAATTTGGAGTCCGCTTTTGAGAATTATTGCTGGCAGAAACTTGAGCACGCATTTCATCCATCTTGATATTACTAACGATGAGGCAGATTTTTGCGCTTTGGAATCTGCTGGTAAGCGAGTAGGTGAGCACTGAGCAGCACACATCACCTGTGCATTTTGTCACCTTATATTCCTCGACTTAATTTTTTTTAACAACCTCTGGGTGTAACGATATCAATCAATGTACAAAATCTGGTTTTCATTGATGGAGTGATTGATTCGTAATGCGGATACAAAGGTTGAATTGCAGTCGATTAATAATCTCGGCGTCCGGCCTCACATCGCTCCAATAACCGCTGCTAACTTGCCGTATGAATTACTAGCATCGTACCCTGCTTCGCCCGGGGATTTGTTTGACCCGTGTTTGTTTCCCAGTATTTGCTCGGTGCTGCCTGATCGTTCACTGCAACAGTCGATTTTTGTTTGTGTAACACCCCTCCTTTCCGCCAATCCTCTCCCATCCCTCTCCCCTCCTCCTTTTATCCCGTCCTCTCCCTCTCCTCTTGGTTTCCTTCCCTTTCTCCTCTTTGCTACACGTAGTTGAACACGTACCCGGCTCCCGGTTCCTGGGTCCCGTGCTTGTTTGTTTGTTCTGTTCTAGGTTCAGTTAATGCGTAATCGTATGCTTAATGGTAACAGCTCACCCGCCCCCCCCCCCCCCCCCACTCCCAGTCTTTCGCTGTGGCTTAAGCGATGCGTACCGTGTGAAAAAGAAGTGTGGATGACGTCATGTAATACTTGCCCTTGAGATTACCACGGTGTTTAGTTAGAAGGATAATTGTTAGAGTCAATTGTTAGTCGAGGCAACAATGTGCCAATTTCAACTTCTTTTCAGGGCAACAACGTTCCAGTTTCAACTTCATGCCAAAGAATTGACACACTCGCACGTTTTCATTGTTTCACTTCCGGGGGTCGTCGTTGCGGTTGCTTCATTTCTGCTATGAGACTTTGGTTTATAATGTAAGAAGATGAACACCGGTATACACCAAAATGGCGCCAGTATAGGCGCCTGAAGTCCAAACCTCAATATATGAACAAAAGTACACAGCCTACAACAAGATTAAAGAAGCTAAATTAGTTGTAAATGTTAGTTATAAACAAAGAAACAGACTGGAACCAACTTTTTGAACAGCTGAGGATGGCAAGTAAGTGCAGAGCATTAATGACGGAAAAATGTATGCATCGTCATGAGCCAGGGAATTGAATCTGGATCTTTAGGTTACACCTCCATTCCACTCAGTGAACACGGTTCCCACCTACCTGGAAAGCTCATGTAATTTAAACTACATTTGAAACTCAAACTAAAATCAGGGAATTCTCCTACTTTTCACAAAAACACCTGTAAAACTCGGGGTTAAAAAAAAACAAGCTTGTCTTGGAGCAATCTTCAGAGCTGCAAAGCCTTGTTAACAAATAAAAACGCATCCAAACTTATAGGGCTAGGCCTAACTAAATTAAACACACAGAGAGTTAAAAAGGTTCCATTTTGACACCTAAAAGTTGGCTATACTCTTTACACCGTGTAAACCCAATAAACAAGTAAAACTGATAAAAGATTCCTTCCTCAAATTACGGTAAATAGCTTGCAAATTTACCTCAACTACTCTGGGAAAACCTGGAAACCTCAGGGAAGTTTACATTAGTATTTTGGCGGGAACTCTGGTGATGTGAAGTGAAGAAAAAAGCATCAACACCATGATTGAAAAGTGAACAACGTGCGCACACACATACTAAAAATGCGACGTTTCGAGTCGAATACAACTCTTTCTCAACCAATACTTAGCAGTAGGCTAAAAGCCGAAACATGTTAAAAACACTGAGCGACCCACAAAACACAACAGAAGCACACAATTTTACTAACAAGAATGAACCTAAGCTAGGGTGAAACTTAGCAATAGGGAGCCAAGGCATTACTTCCTGCAAATTCAAGTCGCATAAGTGCTGGTGGAGGTGACTGCTGGTATAAGGGTTTATAAGGCAACATACCTTTACTGGAAAAATTTTTAATTCCGAGTTCGCGCAAGATAGGAACATATTCGGATAATTGTTTATTTTCAGGCGTAAGATGATTATGTACTAGGGCAGTGGCGTAACAAAGTGTCTCCGGACCCATAGGCAAAATATATTGGCGCCCCCTCCCCCGCCCCCCATATTTGACCTTAGTGACTGTCTTGGTACAAATGATACACAATACATGCATGTTTGGTTCACGTTCGGCCAAAAAATATTACTTCGTAATGCAAGCTAACAATAAAATTAAAAAAAAATTATTAAAAAAAAAACACGTTTGTGTGGCTTTTTTGTTGATTATCGCTTTGTTATATTGATACTGACTATTGTAATTAGTAATTACATTACTACACTTGTTAAATGGGTATTTAGACCTGCTTTTAACATATTGCACTTTGAACATGAAATTTACGTACCATAGGTATAGTTCGTACTACAGGTTATTAAGTCTATACTTTAGGCGTACAAAAATCAATATTGTCGAGTTCCAAATTTTTGGCTTTTTCACTTCCAATACTGCCGATGTAGTACTACGTAAGTACTTAATTTCCCTAAACCACAGCAGTACCATGGGTAGGTCTTCATTGGGGCCCAGACTTGAAAGCCATTGGCACCAGAGCGGATACCCAATGCAGAGGGGAGTAGGGCCAAGAGGTGGGCACATCATAGCTGAGGCCTGGCGGGCCCCACGAGTTGAGCTATGCTTACCTAGCCTACCTTTATGTCATGCCACTGTACTGGCGACCATTGAGCTAAGATGAAAATGGTTTCTATAGCAATAATTCTTGGCTGGTAAAAAGTTTCGGGAAAGAGAATGTGTGTATTCTCCATGTCGGGGGTGTGCCCTGTCTTGATCCGGTGTTACACAAGAGAGTTTTGATTTATCGTTATATTTTAAGCATGATTTATGGGAAGACAGCCTTTTAGTCATAATCTTAGCAACCGATGCCATAAAAAGTGACGTCATAAACCAAGAGAATGCTATTGAATTCCACGATTTACCGAAGTAGATCTAACAAGTAAATGGCAGTAATACTTCATTGAATGGGTTAAGTATAAGTAAACCCTAAAGCCAAGTGTTTGTAAAGCTCGTCCGCACTGGGCTCGGGCCAGGGTCTGCACCGGGTTTTCACACCTTGGTCAAAAGTGGAACTTCAAACCCCGACCCCGTGTTTCAGTGTGGATGCGGTCGATCCATAGGTCCGCACAAAAAATGTACCCGCTGGATGCATCGATGAGCACAGGCTATGTAGGCCACTGTCACAAAAAGAAGTTTTTTAAGAAGGTACGCTCACCGTCATTGGCTCACCAATCATCCTTCCGTTGTCAAGGGCGTTGCTAAGCAGTTTTATGTTAAATATTGACCAATAAGAACGGTTTTTTTTTTTATTTATGATCAAGTGACTCATTACCTTCTTTTAGATTAGTAGGGACCCTGCCTGACAAGAATATCCACCAGTCGTTAATTACGTGGTGGGTGGGGGGTGGTAACAAAATGTTACGAATTTTCAAGGGGGGGCGGCATGCCAAGTGTTACAATGGTGTTACAAAGCCGGGCTGGGGTCTAAAGTGCTAGAAAAAAATTGTTACGGAATTTGTGAACGTTCTAGAATCGTGCGTTGGGGGAAGTTGGTTACAATAGGGAGAATTTGTTTTTTAATCGGCAAAATACTTGTTTCAGTTGGCACGTGATGGCTTGTTTCGAAATAACTATTTCAATTACTCTAAAATAACGTTGAAAAGGCACACGGCCACCTAGGACGCTATGAACTGGCCCTATTCTTATGATTTTAGAAGGTGTAATTTGACCTATAGAGAGGATAGACAAAAGGTACAGCCTCAGAATAAGAACAAGAAATTGTCTATTTGGGCCCTCTCTGGATCTCCGATTTCGGTGGGCCGACTTTCAAAATATTGGGACTGTAGACAGGCCTTGACTAGTCGAGGCTACATTCCAAATTTGGTTTTAAAATGTTGACTTTTGACGGAGTAATGAGCTCTCAAAGTTGGGCGGCTATTGCCAGTGTTACTATCTCAGATCCCCTAAAATTCCCAGGCCACCTCGATACAGTGGTGCACCACGGGATTATGCGGGGAAGGGGCCGATGAAGGTCGCTAAAAAAATTGGAATTCAAAATGGAGTCGTGGGTTCAGTTAAGGGTTCTAGGAACGGAATGTTTTAAACCCTTCAGAGCTCTCTAAAACAATACATTTTCGGCGATTTAAATGCCGTAGAAACGTTAAAACAGCCAATATTCCGAATTTTTAAAACTGCAGTAAAAACATACAAAATTAACTCTTGTTGAGCCGCCGGCTTTCCGTCCTGTTTAAATGCTATATTTATCAGCTTTTATCCAATTTTACTATTAACTTCGGGTCTTCACGGAGCACTTGTCCCTTCCTTTCCCCCGGGCTCCGGGCGCGCTATTTCTCTGATAGTTTTCTAATGAATGAAGATGGAAATATGATCGTGTACGTGTAATAGCATTTTAGGTTAAAACATGGGATTAATTCAAAGAAAGCTGAAAGTTGGCACGTAAGTATCTATACCGATGGTGCATGAAACATGCTAAAAGTCCACTGGGCTAAGATGCTTGCTTCCTCAAGTACATTGGGAAAAGGGTGTAAGTAACATGTCATCCATACATGTAGCAGGGTGGCTAGAGGGTTGAATTGTTCACTTACTGTGAAAAGCATGAAATTTTGTATGGATGCAGATGAAGGGTAACCAGAAAAAAATAACTATGATAGCAAGTTCGAATCCT
>JAHWFP010227530.1:15590-33009 GCA_023313725.1 Lithobius niger
GGTAGAATGAACCAACTGGTCTTCAAGCAAGCGTGATCAAGAAGCATTGTTGAAGCCAAAATAATTACCGATAATTATTTGCCGCAGTGCTACAGCTTTCACGCCAGCTTTTGTTACTGGTTTCCACAGAAAGGTGTGCAAATTCTTTTACTCCAAGCCTTTTCACCAACGTTCGGAACTAATTCGTGCAAAGAGTAACAGCTTTACTATTAAAGGGACACCCGGCCTGCATTCCGCGTGCCAAATTACAGCTACGCGCAGATCGTCATCCGAGCATTACAGCGCCAAGGTCGGCTGGGGTGGTAGCTGCGTTCCTCGCATAGCTGCTGTCTCGGTTAGCTTTGTGAATAGTTCACGAGACAGAATCAAGTCAACGATTGTGTCGTCACAAACCGGAATGATTCTCGTATTATAAAATCACAATTTATAATTTTCTAGGCTAGTGTCTTATAATTTTGCTTTGGCGATCTATTGGAATAATTCATTTTAATTTTTATCGCATTAGTCTATTAGATTTTAGATCTCATGGTAATTATTAGAAAATTGGTAGATGTACACACACAGATGAAACGTCATGATTATTGTACGCGCACAATGCATCATATAGTTACGGGTCGTTCTTAAATATAGTTAACAATATTCAACAGAAAATCTCCTAGACGCCACATGTTAAAACGGATTTTTAGCAAGGGAAAGACTAACGGTAAGTAAATAGACCTTTGGGGCCGTATTTGATGTGGCGGATCGAGAAAAATGGCGTTGGGAGGTATATCCTTTAAGAATTCATGCACTTTACACAAATTAATGCAAAAAAAAAACAAAAGAAATCATGCACTTGGTACATTCGTTGATTTGGTCTGTCAGTGGTCTTTGGCTAATAACTGAAACACAATCGTTGCTAACTAATGTCGAAACACAATGGAGCCAACATTAAAGAGCAACAAGAGAGCTAAAGAATTTGGAAATTGAATTTTATTTACGCAGGAAACCGGTCCTAGACCATGCATCCCACGGAAAATCCAATACAGCTAAACAACCACACCAGCGGACATCAGAAATACCGAACATACGAATCGTGAAATACAGAGTGAAACATAATAAAAGAAATACAGAGAAACAAAGTAACAGAAAAGAAACAAAGGGGGCCCTGAACTGTGGACACAGTGCAGAGAAATGATGAGCAGGAGGGCTAGGAGCCAGCTCCACACTCTAACACCCGAGGCCTGCACAAATTACAGCAGACAACCTGCCGCACACCCGCGACCGCTAGCTAGGAACAGGAGACTATCCATAGACGGACAAACACGGAAATGAGAAGCCAGAGCAAACCGTTGCCGCTGAATGACTGGACATAGAAGAAGGAAGTGCTCCGGCGTGAAGTCTACCAGGCACACAGGACAAAGAGGAGAGTCCACCCATCCTAGACGATACTGGTGTGCGCAGAGAAGGTAGTACGCGGTACTCAAACGCGACAGCACCCCAGCATTCCGCACCGACAACCTGTTCAGAACATAAGACCGACTGCATGCTGAATGGATCCTATACAGGTCACGACCATGGACGGGATCGCGCCACTCCATGGTCCACTGATCCACACACCACCCAGCAATCATAGGGCGCTTCTACTGGGCTGACATTTTCACACGCAGGAGCCCAACATCAAGACTAACAGCACTCCTCGCCAGACCATCATCTAGGTCATTCCCACAAGAGACAGAGACAACATGCCCACGAACCCAACGCATAGCCACAAGGCCCCGGCACAGCTCTGCCCACAGTTTCATACACACTGTATATAAGCGGATCATGAAGATCTAGGGTAGCCGCAGCCCGCTAAAGGGCAGAGATCACCAACTGCGAGTCTGAACATACTACAAAAGCAGGAAGAGTAAGATCCAAAGCTTCATCAACCGCAACTGATAAAGCACACAACTAGCAAACGGTGCTGGAGGAGACAGTTTCCAGCCTGTAACTTCTGAAAACCTTCAGGGACGGGATGGCAACACCCACGCCACCGACCCAAGATTCGCAACAAGACGCATCGCAGAAAACTTCGCAGAACATGCCACCACTCACGGCCGGGGGATCAAAAACTAGCCCCAGGGCCGGACACCACAGCCAAGAGCAGAAGGGACAGGCAATTGTCACATCCAGTGGCTTACCATCAGACAGGCGGAGGGATGCGTCGTGCCCCAGGGGCCTGAGAGCACTTCAGGCAACAGGACCCAGACTACAATGGTCTGCAACAATCCTCCCTACAGGGTCCACAGGACTCTACTGATATTTCGTATGCAGAAGGCGAGGAACAATTCGGAAGCTCTAATATGGAGAGGGGGCTCACAACTCTCAACCCAGAGTGCAGAGGCTGGTGTGGAAATCAAGCAACCAGTAACAAGTCTACGGCAACTGTTTACAGACACCTGTAGGGAACGCATGTGCTTTCGATGGAGGGACAGGAAGGGTAGATGATAATCCAAAAGCTACCTAACAAATGTGTTTGTAGACTGACATCACAGACCTCCGGTGACACCCTTGATCCGTAACAACTGCTTCAGTATTGAGGATCGCGCATGCACCTTGTTTCTTAGCTGGCTGGTGTGAGCCGACCAGTCCAACTTCTTATCCAGCACTACCCCAAGGTACTTAACAGAGGACGACTGGAAAACGAACATTACGACAAACGACAGCATTACCGACACTAATCGAAGCAGGAACTACTCTGCTTAGCTTGCTGTGAAAAAACCATGAGCTCTGTTTTGGCAGGAGACAGCAGAAGGCCCCTCTCTGACAGGCGAGAAGAGATGCGACCAACCAAAACCTGAGCACACTGGCAGCAATCATCAATCGCGCTACCAGCAAACCACAAGGCAAGCCAAATGCAAGCTTAATTCGTGAGCTGATGAAAATGGGGGTTAGAAGGTGCCCCCTGACAAGGCAAGTCTCACAATGACATGGGAATGCACACAAATTTTAATTTTCAGAGTCAAAATTTTGCTCCTTGTTCACAATGAAATGATGACACATAAAAGGTTAAAAACCGCCCAGAAATGGGTTTAGACCCATCCACAAGAGAACTAGGGGACGCCATGAAATGTAGCATCATGTGTCATAATTTTATGTGTCATCATTTCATTGCGAACAAGGAGCAAAATTGGCTCTGAAAATTAAAATTTGTGTGCATTCCCAGGTCATTGTGAGACTTGGCTTGTCAGGGGGCACCTTCTAACCCCCACAAGGCAATGTCGTCTGCATAGCAGACCACATTCGATGACAGACCGAGGTCAAGGAGCACGTCATTTATTGCGACTGCAAACAGAGCTGGGCTCAGGCAACTTCCCTGAGGAAGCTTCCGCCCAGACGTGGCCTGCTTCGACCAAAACCCATTCACCTTTGTCACAAACTTCCGGTTTCCAAGCAGTGCGAAAATGGCACCGACCTGCTTCGTACCGACACCCACCCTGATCAGGTTGCAGCAGAGCCAATGAACACTGATAGTGATAGTGTCGTACTCAGCCTTGATATCTAGGAACAAGGCTACAACGACCTGGCCATGAGCCCATGCCTAATGAATCCCAGACAACAGATACGCAACAGCATCTTGAGCATTTCTGTTAGCACGATACCTAAACTGGGTCGGAGCGAGACAGTCATAAAATTCAAGATGCCATTCTAGACGTTTGACAGTCATTCGCTTGAAAACCTTCCTCAGGTTAGATAGGAGCGAGATGGGCCAGTAATTGAGCAGACAAGATCGAGGCGAACCGGCCTTGTGCAATGGAACAATCACAGTACAAAGCCAGGACTCTGGTACAGGGGTCCGATCAAGAATGGCTTGGAACAAAGCTACACATGCCGTAATCGACTCCAACGACTGTATAACCGCAGTGTTTTATATAAGACGCGATGCTGGCAAAAGTTAATAGTTGATTTTCTTTTGATGCCGTGGTCACTGCTGTCCTTACATTTTGCCACCGCAGCGGAAAACTCAGACACATCCCAGGGGAGGTCAGCCACTGACGTAGCCAGGGACACCTGAGAGACAAGGGGAGGAGGAAGGCCAACAGGAAGAGTGTAGACACTCGCAAAACGAGCATTAAACTCATCAGCCATTGTCTGGCCCTGAAGGACTATGTGACCCGAGTCTCCCTGGCCATAGATCCATGTCAAAGGCGCACGGACACCCTGATGATTCAAAATATGCCAAGCACAGCCGAGAGATGGGGCCATCCCTATCCGACAACAAGCACGATCTGGATACGCCGCCTTCTCAGCACATATCAAGAACACAGATTCTTGAACAATGCCTTGGTATGTGAACCAGAGACACTATCAGGGTGACGCTTCCAGTGTCTGTATGCCCTCCTCCTGTCGCGCACATCAATTGTGCAGACAGAAGTCCACCACAGAGTGAGCAGGTGCGACAGGATGTCTGGCGTGAGAAGTGACCCATTCCGAAAAAAATTCCATTGGAAACATGTGGCTTCCCACAAAACGCCGGGCGACTACTGGACCCAATAGGGGACAGGATGATCGGGAAATGATCACTGCCCCTCTGGTCATCAGAGACAGAGAAGCAGTACCGATCAGGGAGTCCAGGTGATCACAGAAACAGATCAATAACAGATTCCTGAACAACGCCTTGACACCAGCGAGTAAAAGTTGGGCAGCCATTTGGAGCAACCTCTAATCCAACGGCAGTGATGGCACTAGCCAGCTTGCGTCCTTTTGTGTCAATGCAAATCGAGCCCCAGTCGTAGTGGTGGGCATTGAAATCCCCGGCCACAACGAAGGGGTGGTGGAACTGACGGAACCAGTCCGTCCAGTCTGTAACAGCAATAATACCAGTCACATGAACAAATACCAGGGTCACCCACTGCTGCAGATCCCACACTCTGATTGCACACGCCTTCAAACCCGAGACATGCAACAGTATCGGGTGCAAAATGTACGGGATTGACCATTTCACAAAAATGCCCAATGATAATGAAATTGAAATTGAAATTTGTTTAATATGAGCCATAGCCCAAGGCCAAGCGCCCAATCACAAACTACACCACACAATACCACACAATACCACACAATACCACACAATACTACAAGCTACTGTACCACAAATTACCACTCTCCGTACCACTTACTACCCACAAACCACTATCTTACGCAACTTCCCACCCTTACCGTTATCCCAGATTACATGGCCTGATCCCGGTTGCGTGTCCTGGTAGGCCCATCCGCGCATAACTGAGAATCTGAGGGAAACTGAGGCGATCGGGTAAAAGGACAGTGGGGAGGTCTACACGTATATTCCTGACCTCCTCACAAAGTGCGCAATCGCACGCAGTCGTTGTACCAACGACTGACATATTGTCCAAGAGAGGAGATCTTCAACAGTTGGATTCCCCTGGACTAACTTAGTAAAAGACAAACGGAGGGGCCGCAAGGCTTCACACGAAAGCAGTAAGTGTTCTGTAGTGAACTCAACTTTGCAACGTGGACAGAGGGGTGATCCAGTCCAACCCAGGCGGTACCGATGCGCGACAAGAAGGGAGTGGCCTGTGCGGAGGCGAGATAAAATCCTCCCCATCCACAGTGGGAACCGATCATGGGGAGACGAAGAAACACAAGCTGGCTGAAAACGGAAAAGGGTCCGTCCATTGGGGGCTGCCCGCCACTCGTCCACCCATTTCACACCCACCCACGCTCGCAGGCACGGTCCCTTCGCCTTCGCAGAGACCACCGGACAGATGGCGTGAGAGCCATACCCAACAGCAGTCTTTGCCACAGCATCTGCCTGCTCATTTCCCACAATCCCAGCGTGACCCCTAACCCACTGAATACACACTGGACCCAGACCAGTAGCCGTCCATAGTTTCCGGCATACCTCATACACCAGAGGATCACACAAATCCAAGGAAGCAATTGAGCGCCTCAAGACATCAATTGCTGGCTGCGAGTCCGTACAAATTGTGAAACCCTGAAGATCCAGTTCCAGGGCTACGTCCAGGGCAACCGAAAGAGCACACAGCTCACTCATGGTGCTGGAGGAGGCAAACTCAAGCCTCCTACCATACAGAATTTTCAGAGAAGGAATTGCCACTCCAACTCCACCTGACCACGACTTCCTGAAGAATGACGCGTCGCAATAAATGAAACACCCTGTCGGTAGAGCTGAAAAGATGGTGTCCAGCCTCGGGCACCAAACCCATGGGCAGAAAGCCTTCGGTCGGCAAACCCGCAAAGGAGAAATTGATGCCACCTCACGAAGAAGAGCAACCCCACACCCAGGTGGCCCGAGGGAACCCAGCACCAGCGTGCTAAGCGTGAAATAGTCACACATGATCTGGCCAACCGGATCATACTTTCCTCTGCTTGCATTGCGGATGCACAAAATGCACAACAGCTCAGCAGCACGAAGATGCAATGGCGGTTCACATGACTCAACCCAGAGCCTGAACTGGGGTCGTCAGAAGGCAGCCAGAGATGATCCGCAGGCACTCATTCACAGACACTTGCAATGACTTAATGTGCTTCTTGGAGGGACACAAAAACGGAAGGCTGTAATCCAGAACTGACCTGATGAACGACCTGTATACCATAACCATAGAACCACGCTTCATACCATCAATCCTGGAGAGTCTCTTAAGGATGGAGACTCTGCTCCGAATCCTGCTACGCAGCCGGGATGCATGCTGCTCCCACTCCAACCTCTCATCCAGTATGATACCCAGATATTTGACCGACGATGCTTGCCTAACAACAGTGCCGCCAACCCGTATGCTCAAAGGCTCCACACGCCGCACTCGGGACCGACTGAATACAACAAGCTCAGTCTTGGATGGTGCAAGGAGCAGACCCCTGTCACCTAGCAGAGCTGAGATACGTGCTACAACAACCTCCGCACACTGACAACACTCTTCCGGGTCATCTCCCGAGAACCACAGAGCAACATCGTCCGCGTAGCAAACAATGTTGGTCGTCTCGCCAATTTCCAAAAGGACATCATTGATAGCCACCGCAAACAAGAGAGGACTCAGGCAGCTCCCTTGTGGGAGCCCCCGGCCAGAATTGGCTTCCGCCGACCAGAACCGACCAGCCCTCGTTACAAATTTGCGATCGCCCAGGAGGGCACAGATTGCACTGACTAAGCCTGTCCCTACACCCATTTTTGCCAGGCCGTAACGAACCCAGGCAACACCCACCGTATCATAGGCGGCCCTGATGTCCAGGAACACAGCAACAACCATGCGACCATGCATCCATGCCTCATAGATTCCTGAAAGAAGGTACATCACTGCATCCTGGGCACTCCTACCCGCCCGATAACCAAACTGCACCGGGGCAAGGCAGTCATAGTATTCCAGGTGCCATTCCAGCCTCCTGATGAGCATACGCTCATAAACTTTCCTCACATTGGAAAGAAGCGAGATCGGCCTGTAATTCGAAACCAAAGACCGCACAGACCCTGTTTTGTGAACAGGGATAATGATGGAGTATAGCCACGATTCGGGAATCGGACTCCCTCCAAACATAGCCTGGAACAGAGCTAACCCTTCCCTAACAGCCTCAGCATTCAACGACTTAAGTCTCCTGTATGTGACACCATCCACACCTGCGGCCCCAGCATCTTTACACTTGCTGAGAGCAGTCAGAAATTCAGACAAATCCCAGGGTACATCAACGGGAGAGTCCCTTGCACCCGCAACACTTTCCGATGGCTGTAGACCAGATGGAAGAGCATACACACTCCCAAAGCGCTCACAAAAGGCGTCAGCCATGGCCTCACCCCTGAGAACCGGACCAGACTGATCCTGTGGATCATACACCCATGTCAGCACTGGAGCAGTGGATCCATGAGCAAGGACTCGCCATGCACACCCCACAGATGCTGCCGTACACATTTTCCCACACACACGGTCTGGGTACAGGTCACGCTCTCTACGTATCAGATATGACGATTCACGCGACGTCCCCTGATACACTAACCAGGTATAATCGCATGGACCCCTTTTCCATTGCCGATACGCCTGCCGTCTATCCTTGACAGCCCGAGTGCAGAGAGTAGTCCACCAAACTGGTTGAACCCTACTCGGACCACTTTGCAGAACATTACGCCTACCCTTAGCAGTCAAATTGCACCTCAGATTAGCTTTCACCCACCCATCCAGGATACCGTTAGAGACACGCGGTCTCTGACGACACCGTGGGCTCTGTGGCATTGCACTACCAAGAGGGCGCAGAATCACGGGGAAGTGATCGCTGCCCCTCTGGTCATCAGAAACCGAAAAATAGAACCTCTTTTCTAATCCCGGCGTGCATACAAAGAAGTCCAGTACAGACTCTTGCGGGGAACCCCGCTGCCACCGGGAAAAGGTTGGCGACCCATCTTGCACGACCCTAAGACCAACCTTGTCAATAGCATTGGCAAGATTACGACCCCTTGTATCCGTGCGGACAGATCCCCAATCTTGATGATGCGCATTGAAGTCGCCACACACTAAAAACGGACTCCGGAACTGACCAAACCACTCTGTCCACGCTGTTGTTGACTGGCTTTTCGTTGCATGCACAACAACAACCGTTATCCACTGATTAGATGTACAGACTTTAATTGCACATGCGACTAGCCCCACATGACTAATATTAATTGGACAAGCAACATAGGGAACCGTCCATCGAATAAAAATCCCTACATTTCCTTCAGCTACAAAATCCGCCTGAAAAGCTGCTGCACCAGTAAAATTTGGAAGGTTCGTTTCCTGAACTGCCAAAATATCTGCATCCTGAAGGAGATTTTCTATCTCAGCTAGCTTAGATCTCATGCCTCGCACATTCCAGGAGGCAATCTTGAACATGCACGACATTGGGGAGAACGTAACAAATCTAACCTAACACATCATGGAAAACTACCCGACCTCCCCAGTATCCCTCATACAACCCACAACTTCCCCAGGATCCAGGACAGGTACAATTACACCACTACTTGATAGTGAAATCCCAGTCTGTAAATCACTACTTACAACTCCAACCCTAGACTGAACCTCCACCTCAACTCCTGCACAATAATTATGATCAACAACATTTAAAACTAGATCATTCACTTGAGCAACATCAACCTCAACACTTTCAACAACCTCAATTCTCTCCTCTACATCATTTGGACCTACTTCCTGACACATAACATCTTCTTCACGCACAACGAACGTGTTTCTCTCAACATTTACATTGGGCCGACTTCCCTGACTTCTTTGTGCGTCCTGTGATGCACGGGACCTGTTACCCCTCTTTTTCTTTTTGGCAGGTGGTGCAGAGCCCCTGTCGTCATCTGCAGCATTTCCATTCGGCATGACACACATCACATCCTCACATCTGGCATGAAATTCACCACCGTCTCCGTCACTAAGATGCACAACAGCTGCTTGGGCCCCGCCCAGCAAGGGACTCAGCCCCGTACCTGGTACTGTATTTCTGCACTCCGTTGGGTTGCCAGCCGTACGAACAAGAACTTTGTCTCTTGCTGAGGCGGAACTTACTTCGCCTGCATCCTGATGCAGCTGCACCTGCCCACCACCCATCGCTACTCTCGCACTTAAGTGTTTGCTTCGGACTACATCATGCGCAACCTCTGCCTGTGCCTCACGCAGGTGGCTGCAGAGATCACGTGGGTCACTGTATTGCGCACAAGTTGGGCAGAGGATGCTCACGCACTCTCTTCTGAAATGTCCACGCATAGAGCATCTCAGACATAATGGCGCCCGATCTACCACTACCATCAGTGCTGGCACCCCCTTCACAACAAAAGTATCAGGTACATCATCAATCGTCTTGAAAGACTTCAGTTTGAAAGTGACAATGCGGACTCCAGTTTCGCACACTTCCTCACCACGAATGACGACTTCTCAAACACATGTGATTCTAATGTACCAAAGTCCTTCATAGCCGCCGCCACATCAGCCGGTGTGGTGCTGCGCGGGAGCCAGTGGATTCTGGCCTGCACTGGCTGATCCTGCAAATCAAAAATCTCCACTGGACATCCATTAATGGTCATCTTAGCAGCAAACAGTTTTCTTTTCGCTGCCGGGGAAGTGAGCTCAACTTCAAAAGCGTTCCCTAACCTCATCGTACAAACTGCACTGATCCCCTCTTTCCCCACAACATCTTTCACAAAAAGATACACTTGAGTTAATGGATAAGGTTTGCCTCTATCACCACACACTAGGACAAGGGATTTGGTCATGTCCGCAGATAACAGCCCCCCACCGTACACCTTCCGTAGAGTCATGATTCCACGGGAGCGGTTTCGTTGAGTGTCCACTGATGACCTGTTTACCACTCTGTCCCTTAAACCTTCTTCAACAGCAGGCACTTGACTTACAGCAGCAGAGAAAAGTTTTTGCACTGCCTGCAGAACGTCATTTTTCTCATTCACAGTGTCGACCTCACTACCTTGTGACGACTCCATCTCACTCTCTTGCACATTATCTCCCTGACTTGCATTGTCTCTGGTTACATCCAAAACTGACCGAACTCCTAGTGACCGCACTGCATCAGCAGAAATGCCACGCTTCGTCGCCTCCTTCAACACTTGCTCAAAAACATCATCTGCAACTATACCCATGTTCATTTCAGCCGACGTTATCACCTTCGCATTTACTAATTCCATAAGCAGACCATCAACGTCAGCCGCCATTTAATAATGCCCAATGCTCCCAAAAACGACTGGAGAGCAACAATAACGACGAAAAATTCACGTGTTATCATTGGGCATGAGCTTGTCGACTTTACTTAATATGACAAGTTAGGAGCGGTTTTGATAGTGTATTAGTGTTACTTAATATGGCAAGTATTGAAAGTGTTACTTAATGTCAGAAGGTTTGAGCACCTACGACATTTTAAGAGGGATATCCCTCACAATATTATTATTATCTTGTCCCTAAAATGTAGGCTCTAGTCAAGTAACGTATAACTCAAGGAATCTGACGACACACCAAACTGACACAGAGCGTGACGTTTCGTATCCCACGAACCTTAAACTCTTACTTACAATTATATGCTTGCACCTGTCCAATTCGTTTTCAGTTCAGTTGCCGCTGAGGCCGGTGGATTGAGCCCGCTGCCAAAAGCTTTCTGTAAATTACCACCCTAAATTGAATAGCCTAAATTGAATAGCCTATGAGCACAATTTAGCCCACTATTGTCAAAAACAAATCTTTCCGGCACAGACAAGAGTTAATTGCCAGCGAAACGTCCCTTCGAGGTGCCTAATTTCTCACTTGGTTTTAAGTGCAATACTGTCCCCATATATCGTTTTGGCCCAGAAAATTCAATATGATTTCGTGTAAACATTTCCATGATCTTAAGCGTTTATCACTTTTCAGAAATTCACTATAATATAACTTTAAATGCAACACTTCAATACATAATCAGGCGAATTATTCCTCCAGACGAAATTCAAAATTGATTCAAAGCAATAGGCCCCATTCATTAACGGCCAATAGGCCTAAAATTAATGAGGACGGGGACACGTCTCTTTCACTAGCGAGTCACGTCCGGGAAAAAAAAGACGAAATTAGACAACTTTTTTAGGACAAATAATAAAGGGGGAAATCAGTAACAAAGGTACAACAACAGCCTTTCTCAACAACTCTATTTAACAATAGGCAATGTCAACAAGACATATACTCATTATCATCCAACTCCATACAGTAACATCACCAAAACTGGTAATAACAGCACTATGGCAAGCATTGTTCCATCCCCTTTGTTAATGGGAAAAATATATCCGGCTCCACACTAGGACCCGGCCATCAAGTAACCGTGCTCAAAACTAGTCACTAAAAACCACATAAGAATCGTGGTGAGAGAACTAAAAAAGTGACGGTGGTTCAAGGGCTGCCTTTACCACCCCACACTTAATATGACAAGTTAACAGTATAGTCTTGAGATATGACAAGTTAGCAGCGTTCTTGATTGTGTTACTTAATATGACAAGTTAACTGCGGTATTGATAGTTTTACTTAATGTGACAAGTTAACAGTGGTTTTGATAGCGATTAACAGTGGTCTTGATAGCGTTACTCAATATGGCAAGTTAACAGCAGTCTTAGTAGTATTAGTTAATATCTCAAGTTAGCAGCGGTCTTGATTGTGTTACTTAATATGACAAGTTAACAGCAGTCTTGATAGTTTTACTTAAAGGGACACCCGGCCTGCCTAATAACATTCCGCCTGCCTTATAACAGCTACATGCAGATCGTCATCCGCGCATTACCAGAGCCAAGGTCGGCTGGGGTGGTAGCTGCGTTCCTCCCAGCAAGAAACGCAGCTGCTGTCTCGGTTGGCTTTGGGAATAGTACACGAAACAGCAGCAAGTTAAAGATTGTGTCGTCACAAACCGGAGTGATTCTCTAATTTTAACAACACAATTTGTAATTTTCTAGTCTTATAATTTTGCAACTATCTATTGGAATAGTTAATTTTAATGTTTACCGCCTTAGTCTTTTAGATTTTTGATTTCATGGTAATTATTAGAAAATTAGTATATGCACACATAGAGATGAAACGTCATTATTATGGTAAGCGCGCAAAGCATCCTATGCGTGTGGGATACAGTAAATAAAGTCACCAATTATTCAACAGAAAATCTCCTAGACGCCACATTTTAAAACGGATTTTTACCAAGGGATTGACTAATGGTAAGGAAATAGACCTTTGGGGTCGTGTTGATGTGGTGGATCTAGAAAAATGGCGCTGGGAGGTATATCGCTTTAACTAACTTCCTCTTCTGCTTCATTCATTTTAACTAATTTTTGGATGTTGATTCTGATAGTGAAAACCGTTTACCTCTATCTCCTACCTTTCCGGAGTTGAAAAAGGCAACAGACGGACGGACAATGCAATTGCTGCAGTCTTCCCAGCTTTCGCTGCAACTGCACAGAATACTAAAAGACGGACTGACTGACAGTCACTGCCCTCTATTAGCATGGAAATAAAATACGGTGCCAGCCTGTAGTATTCTTTTCATATTTTCTCTTTTGACGTAAAGGCTTGCTCTTTTCGAAAGATAAGTTCGAAACCAACGCTTGCCCCCAGGCAAAACTGAGGAGCAACACTGAACCAACACTCGGGGGTTTGGAAAAATCCTTCTTGCTTCGCGTTTGTGAGGTTTCCCGGCCCCCCCCCCCCCCCCCCCGACATTGAACTGCCCCGTTTCGAGCAAAACGAAGTTATTATTATTGCCGGTTAACCGTCTATTCCTCTCGGATATCTATTACTTCATACCTACACTATCTTTCACATTCGCAAATGGCAGAATGAATATCAGCTGATGCTAGGTGTAAGAAGAAATTAATCAAGGTAGGCTACTGTTTATTTATATTTTCAGCGTTTTAATTAAATGAAAACTTAGGCTAGCTAGTAAAATTTACAGTTTAAAATAAATACAAACACCCAATGTTTAAAATCATGGTGCACTTTATTATGATTATTATAATGTTTATTATTATTATTGTTATTATTTATTTATATTATTATTATTTATTAGTATAATGTTATAATGATTATTTTTATTATTTTTATTGTATTTTTAATTCTAAATACACGTTACAGCTGCTTTTTTAAATTGAGTTTTATAAATTTTAAACTCCATGACCATAGCCTTGAAAAGTTTTTTACTGATCAGGCTAGGTATTTGTGGACACCAGTTTGACCTTTGCAATCATTGCAAGAAATTTTATTTATTTATTACTACTTTTTTTTATCACCTTTTTTATCTTTATTAAGATTGACAATTGGTTTTGGCCAAGCTTTAAACTACGACGCACTTTTTATTATTTTTTAAAGAAACATTAACATTGATACCCGGCTTCCCCCCCCCCCCCCGCACTTGTCCCTCACGTTTGGCGATGCCATCGGGGACCATTGTGTCCCTGGTAGGTTTAACCTTGGTGGTAAGGCATTCGTGACCCCAACCCAATACCATCAACCCATCCTCTGCAGCCGAGCCATCGTAATTGTTTTATACCTTCTAAACTGTTTAGCTTTTGTAATTTATATATTACTTTTTTAGTTTTAACTTCGGATGGCAGTCAGTAACCACCTGGTCCTTGCCATTCCGGTTGCATTTGCAACAAACCTATACTATTATTATATTATTAGTATTTATCGAGGGATAAATTAAACAATTATCAACGGTAATAGTAAATGTAACAAATGTAAAACATTTAATTTAAATCTTTGGGTATTTGTGTTTACTTTATTTAATACGAGACAAGTGCTTAACAAATTGTCCCAAACATAAAGTTACACGGAATTTGAATTTGTGGGATTGTAACGCTAATATCCTAGCCCCAAATAGTACCAACATGAGTAGCTTCTTAATACGTTTTTTTAAATTAAATATTTGTTGAACCGTATGGGGAAAAAATGTGCGCATATAGTAATGCAACTATTAAAAAAAAGACGTCGGCTACTTCGTATTAGATAGACGTAGTGCCCTTTTTTAACCGATTCTTTTAAGACTTTGTTTTTTTTTTCTGCTTTGGGAAAATAGCCTTCCTGCTTTATCCGCTACTGCACAACGCTGCGCCCGGGGGGAGGGGGGGGGGACAAATTGTATTGGGACAATAAACATCACATTTTTTTGCATTCAATTATCGGCACAATGGCCCATCATGCCCCCCCCCCCCTGAAAAGTTGCTTCGGTACGCCCCTGACTGCCGTACAGTCTACAGAATGCAGAAAATATGGCACCTAGGCTAGGTTATACCATTAAAAAAAATCAACAAATTCCCAATGTTATAAACTATTAAAAATGGCTGCGCATTTCCAATAACAAAATAAAAATTACTAACTGGTTTCTTCGCTCACTTCAGCTATGAAGTTATCAAAAGCAAACTTCCTACCATCTAATTGGTCAAATGCGAAAAAATAGCCCAAAATTTTGGGATTTATTCCGGGATCCCGGTATTGAGAGAGACGAACCCCGAAATCCCGGGATTGCAAATATTTCCAGGGATTGGATGCCCTAGTTTTGTTTACGTGAAAATCGCTCGCTTTGCTCACTTAATCCGCGCACCTCCGAGCTTCAGAGACGCGAATGTTTGATACCCTTTTAAAACTTGTAGTCTACTTTTTACCTGCATCTAGTCATTTGAAGAAAAATCAATTCTAACGGAAGCGCAATTTAATTATCTTTCATTTGGCGGTACTCTCATCTTTTTAGGTCCCTTAGTTCAAAAGGAGTAGAGATACAAACACAAACACATACGTAGTACGTTTTTAATAATGTAGAGCGTTCACGCTATAAATTTCATCATTTGCAGTAGCGTGCACAGACCCCGAAAAGGGAGGGGCTTCTTTTAGTAAAAGGGCACAGTAAGTTTTATTGGACATTTTCTCTAGTGAACTTTTTTTTTCTCTCCGTTTTTGCCTTTACATTCTTAGCTATTTTTTTGTAACTTCAGGTCTTTATTGCCCCTTTTAGGCCTTTAGGCCCTTACTCAGGCATCGCCGCATCAGCGAATATCGGCGCAAAAAGGCAATCTTTATTAGAAAAAGGCATTTTCAGAAAATGGCAGAGACAATCCCCCCTTATCCCCCTCTTGTGCACGCCACTGATCATAGTGCAAACGCACGTAGTACTGTACGTGCGAGTGGAATTTGCATTTCACGAAAATGTTTCGACGGTTCCTAATCAACGATGCAATCAACAACATGCCTGCTTTGTTGTTTTAAGAGTCCTCAAATCCATGACAACAATGATGAGACTAATGGGCATATCTTTTGAATTAGCTTTGATCCGTTCCAGCCATTAATATCCACCCAAACCTTTGAAGGTAGTGATATCATACAACGGGGTAAGACCACCAAGGTTAATCCTATTAGCCAACTTAATCGCACTGACTATTAGTTCGAAAGTTAAATGAAAACTAGAATATTGCTATTCGCAGTATCAATCTTCAAGTTTTCATTGAATGTCCAAAGTATTATTCGGTGCAATTAAGTTGGCTAATAAGATTAACCTTGGCGGCCTTTCCCTGTTGAATGAGAGGCCGATCCTTTTTGGAAACTTAAGCAGGTTTTTACACTAGTTTTGGTTTTGGGTGAATATCACAGTTTCATAGGACTGTGAACGTGCAAAAGGTATGGTTAGGTTAGGCTAATGTCTTATCTTCATCTGTACCTTTTTTCTGGATGAATGTGATATCTCTACATTTTCACATTGATAATTTTCAAATCTACCATTGCCAATTAGTCGTTAGATTAGCCAAATTGACACGGCTTATAGTTTATTGTACGATCATTCTTCACACGCTTAAGTATCTTCAATCCCATTTTGCATACACTGGCTAACAATCACTGATTTTGTTAACTTCGCTCACTCAATCAGCGCATGCCCTTTAGTTGTTTGGTTTATCCCTGCATCTTACCCTTACTTTTTCAAGATTTCGGCAGCATTAGGATTGCTCTCATGTGATCGACATGATAATATATGTTTTTAATTGCTTGCAGTTGATAGACACATGTAACTTAGGACTGTGAACATACCAAAAGTCAGCGCACCGTCATATATTCCGCTCTATTTTTTTTTTCAGGAATTTTATGTCTATAAATCATAAGGCGTTACATCAGCTAAATGAAGCATTTTTTTCGTTTGCTTTCTTCGTTCACATTTAGTCATGCAGAAACCCCCGAAGGTCGCTGTAACTAAAACAGCAGAAGGCGAAGCATTTTATTTTGGGTTATTAACAAAAACCCCGTTAGCTCGTGGATGCTCGTATTGTTGCGTAACCATCATCTAACGTGCATCCCTTCATTCTTACGCAATCCATGGCCAGCTGTGTGTATGGGTATAGGAGCTTTAATGTTTTTTTCATTAATCATTCATGTTTGATCAATGTTTAATCATTCATCTTTCCTCTTTATACGAATCTCAAGTTCAACTAATTAGAGATGTCATTAGTTACTAGCTGTTGCTCATCTGGCGGTATTCGTCATTAATTCCTCTTTCCTCTTTATACGAATCTTTTCCCTTTATGCGAATCTTAAGTTCAACTAATTAAACATTTCATTAGTTACCATCTGTTGCTCATCTGGTGGTATTCGTCATTAATTCCTGCCTGTGTGTCACTACTATATTTGACATTCCTTCTTCAGCACTCAAGTGTAGAACACCAATTTAACATCGGTAAGTTTTCTTCATTACTAGTTCTTAAATTAAGGCTGAAATTACGTTGTAATTAGAAAACAAACTCGCATGGAGCTTGAAAAAGCAAATTTAGGCAATGTTGAAATAATATAGGGGAAAAATTACGTATAACCACTCTAACTTGAAATGCTATTGGTTAACCAACCATATGGTACAAAATTCAGTCCTAATTTAAGCCCACCAGTGATTTTAAAAACAATGATACTGTGTTTTG